>ML777603.1:256961-284028 GCA_009831015.1 Picea engelmannii | reverse complement strand
TAGATATAGATATAGATATATCATGAAAAAGTCAAATAAGTGTTATAACATATATGTTAGAGCCGATGTGATAATCATATCTACAATAGTAGTGGAGGCATAGTCTACAGTTGAATATGATGGATGGTCAGGAGGAAGTGGAAGATTAAATGATGGAGGAATAGGTGTTTCCTTATCATTTGGATGAGGTGAAGGAGGAGGAGGAGGACTTGGAGAAGGATCATGGCCACCATCATCAGTCGATGGGGTACTAGATGAACGAGTATTGGATGAAGAGAATGTATCATCGAAATCCCTCCTCAGTACTAGTAGCCTGGTAGATCCAACGATATGATACATAAGAGGGATCATATCATGTGAAATCTCTGTCCAAATCTCCAATAGCATGAAATCTTCCCTAATACCTTCCATGAGAATAGGGAAAACTCCCACCTCAACTAAAAGTGCACAGAGTTAGTTGCCCAAATCAAACATGAATATAGTATCTGGCCTACGACGCATGTCACTGGGTATCTACACATGAGGATCCTGACTTTTCGTAGCCTCGGGAATATCCTCATTTGCTTCTGGTGGGGGAGGAGGGACATCCCCAATGAATGTTCCAATACTTTTTGAATATATAGTATGAAACAATAATTAAATAGTTTCATTGAACAATTTAATAAAACAAGTTAAATAACATGTTAGAATTAATTTTATTCTAATTAAGTAAGACAAGAAAATGAAACTAGATTAATTTAAACAAAACACAAATATTACCTCTAGCATATGGTGGCTCATTCCCTGTGAAGAGGATGTTTGGACTTCCTCATCAATCCAACCCCATGTAAGGACACAATACCATCACAAACTTTTGATCGACCTCACTAGTTACTAGCCCCCGTGCATTAATGGAAATCCTGGCCAGAATCTTTGGCTAGCCTATCTTGGGCATCATCTGGCCCCACGTGTGCATCTGCACCTGAATCATTGACCTATAAGGTTGACAGACAAAAGTATGCCTCATCTCCGGAAACCTCCTAAAAATTAACAAAATAAATCTGAAGCCAAAGGGAAAATATCCTCCTCATGTATCATAACACGACATCTATCTAGATCTATACAAAATTGTCGAAGAAAAAATGGCAGACCATCTAATACATCGTGGCCTCTATACCAAAGAATAAACATAATACAAAAGAGCACAACTAATATGTTTACCATAATTGGTAAAGTGTGCAATGGTCATCACTAACTATGAGAGGCACCTTACCTCCTCATCACTGAAAGAAGTGATCCATAGTTTTCCACCAGACACCTGAAAATTAATTCAATAAAGTACATCAACTACAATATATCTCTGAGAGTGCATGAGTTGACTCTCTACTGTAACATTGAATGGGACATCAGAGAAATGGGGAAAATCCTCCCCTCTTCTCGATAGGCGAGTGATAATTTATATATCCTCCTTAGTGGGCTAGTACCACTGATTAAGATCGACACAAAAAGAGTATTGATGGACATCCCATCGATGGATCAACTGCACCAAGAACCCAGACTACCCCTTCATGGATGTAGCCTTCTCATAGTACGTAAGGAGGACTACATTCTTGAAGAGGACTTGGGTCACTAATGTAATAGGGTGAGAGTACAAATCTCTCTACCTCTCCCTCACCTCCCAATCTCATATAACATTGTACAATTCAAACCTTTCCTCTTTCTCTTGTTGCTTCTCTTTCCGTTGATGTTTCTGCATGATTAAAATATTTAAAATACATCAACCTCAACATAAAATATAAAACAAATTTAGTAAATGAGAAATTTACTTATCAATATGGAAAAATAGCTTTCTTCAGAAAAGAAGTAAATTTCATTACTGATGTGCCCAAAAAACTATCAAGCACCACCCACAGTGTGCACATGTTACATAACGGACCGTATAAAATTTGTTATATTATTTTATGTGGTGCATTGTATAACCTCACCGCACTGATGCATTAAGGTTAAGAGATGCACTACCTAAAATATTAAAAACTTGAAATCCTAAAGGGCTGTCAAATAATTTTCAAAACATTTGTTATTGTGGTGCATAGCCTTTCCCAACATGCATCGGTGTGTTACAGGAAAGATGACGAACCACACAATTTTAAAAAAAAATGATAATTACGGTACTTTGGCAGTTAGGCTCTAAATTCTTAAAGCGATGTGTTTGGTAATCCTTAATGCACCAGTGCGTACATTTACCAACACACCGCATAAAATAATTTATCTGATTTATGCGGTGCATTTTTTAACATAACACCCCGGTGCATTAAAGTTATTCTGATGCACCATGAAAAATCAACTGTATTATTTTAAGTAGTGTGTCGGTAAATTTACACCCTGACAATGCGTTAATGATTACATAATTGACTGATTCATATTGTTTACAAACATACCGCCGAAAAATCAGGTAAATGTGTTTTGGTGCGCCATATAAATTTTCAAGGTACATCGTCTTAAGTGAGAGACGAAAAACTTGAATGCGTCACACACACAAAAAAAAATTAACAGTGGAAATTTAACCCCATTTTTCATTTTAATCAGCTAAAATTTTAAGTTATAAAAAAATAAAGACATTACCTAGACATTTCCTCATTATGGAGGCATGGTTTCCACGTAGTCATAAAAAACAAAATTTCCCACAATTTGGAAAAATTTGAAATACATGCACTAATAAAAGGACGAAAGGAAGGAAAGAAAGGCAAGCACCAATGGCAAGGTATTTTAGAGAGGCAAATGTTTCACCGGTGATTGAGAGCTCTATACCCCTAAAAATGCAAAAATTGAATTTTACGATAGGTAATTTTTTTATTTCAGCATGTTATGGTGTGCTCTATTATTAGACGCACCAGTGCGTTAGTATTTAAGTAGCATATTGCATTATATATTTTTTAAAATAACCCTACCATAGTGTGCCATGTTTGAGAGAAATTGTGTGCACTGGGGCATCAGTATTTAAGTAAGGCACAGACGTATATTTTTTTAAAAATAACCATACCAAAGTGGGCCATTTTTTAGAGCAACTGTGTGCACCGATGCGTCCGTATTTCCATAGCGCACTGGAGTATATTTTAAAAAAAATAACTCTACCATGTTGCACTATTTTTTAGAGAAATGGTGCACATGAGTGCGTAAATATTTATGTAGTGCATGTGAGTATATTTTCTTTTAAATAAGCCTACCACAGTATGACTTTTTTTAGAGCGATGATGTGCACTAGTGTGTCAATATTTAAGTAGCGTACTAGGGCATACTTTTTTTTAAAATAACCCTACCATGGTGCGCCCTTTTTGAGAGAAACATTATGTCGATGCATCATTATTTAAGTAGCACACTAGGTTATATATATTTATATATATATATATATATATATATATATATATATATATATTTAAAATAACCCTACCACGTTGCACCCTTTTTTAGAGAAACAATGCGTACCAGTGCATCATTATTTAAGTAACGCTCATAGTATATATTTTTTCAAAATAACCCTGCCACGGTGGGCAATTTTTCAGAGAATTGATGCGTTCATAGTATAAAATGCACCAGTTTGTTAGGTATTTATAAAAGCAATGTAAAAAACATCTGCTAAAGCCTCTGCCCGCTCGCCTCCTCTAGTGTCCTCTACTATAAACGAGGTTTTGGACTACTTTTATAGGGACTTCTGCCAAAACCTTTACTAGAGGGTCTCTTTCTTGTAGTGGTTGGTGTGTATCTCTGGCCCTGGGGTGGTTGGTATCCAATGAGATGGGATTTCTTCTTTTTTTTCCAAAAAAAGAAAATGTGTGCAATCTTTTTCCCTTTTCCTCCTATCTTTTTGGTCGCCTCAATAAGCCCTCGACAATCTAGATCCTCAAGCAATGGATGAATCCTTACTTGGTTATCCCCTATAATCATCATTCATCATATAAAAAGGTATGCAGTGGGAACTCTTACGTTGATCCTTCTTCACCTTCTCCTTTCATATCTATGGGTTTGAATGCTGGTTTCTCCACCTAGTTCTTATGGCACTCCATATTCCTCAAATTCATATGGATCTAGATTTCTAGAAACCATTTCATTGATTGGGGTCCAATTAATTGGATATGGAGAAACGATCGTGACAACATTATTCATTAATCAAGTATATGCAATCTATTCCCTAAGATACAATGAGACTAACTAGATCCGTATTTTTTAATAGTCGCATAAACGTATCTAAGCTTTTCCCTTAGCTTTTGAGTGTCGATTTCAAATGCATATTCATTTTAGATCATTTTGAATATTTAAAATGTATATTAGATTTAAGCAATTCCAAAGGTAAATAATGTGATATTCTTAATCTTCAATTTATATATATATATATATATATATATATAATATTACTTTTTTTTTTGGTTAATATTGATAATATGACCTTGAATCCCTTTATTTTAATTATTCATTTCAAATGCATTTTTCTTATATTTATCCACAAAAGTTGGTAGATTTTTATTTACTAAAAATGGTGGAAAAAGCAACTAAGCATAAAAAGGAACAACCAAAGAAAAACACAAAAATATAATGTATCCACCCCAACATTCAACCATCTACCTATATCATAATTTCTATTTCTCCATACACTATGTTTACTACACTTTTGAATAAATTAGATTTTGTAGAAAATACCACTAATACATATAATAAAAGAAAACATAATTATTGAGCATGAGGCCTATCATTTGGAACATCGTCTTCAATATATGGATTTGTTGGATTTGGTAAGGGGAATTCAAAGCCACTACCCTCCTGGGTGAGATGTCCATGGTCGACCTCGAACCCGAATTCATCGGTGATGTCCGAAGTTTGAAGCTCCTCAATTTGTGACCACTTCATCTTGCAACTCACCCACCATCTCACGGTGTTGCACCCGAGGAATCCCTATCCACCGGAAATTACACCGAAGGCCATGCACACTCTTGACCAAAATCCAGAAACCTTACCAATAAACTTATGAAACGGAAAATCCATTGGGCTCACAAGGAAACAATGACAACACAAGCATTGCAATTTCTCATGTATCTACAAAATTAAGGGATAAATTGCAACAAGTAGACGTCATGTTCGTGACGATCCCCTCTGAACCCCCTTGCCATCCATCATCTTATTCCCACCAACCAGTTCTCATGTACCTTACTACAACTTATGCTTTCGGCGTGACGAGAATCTTGATAATTTTTAAATTGTATATTCATTTTAGATAATTTTGAAAATTGCTTTGTATTAGGTTTGTTTAGTAAATATGAAATTTGTTTTTTTTCGATTTTCTTGATAATTTTTAAAATGTATATTCATTTTAGATAATTTTGAAAATTGCTTTGTATTAGGTTTGTTTAGTAAATATGAAATTTATTTTTTTTCGATTTTCTTTCTAGATAATTTTGAAAATTATCTCGTCCATTGGATTTGCTGTTAAAATATAAAATCTGTTTTGTTTTATTTTTTCAATAATAATAATAATATGAAATTCTAAATTTTGATTTATATATATATATATATTTTTTATATATTTGTTTTTTATTTTTTTAATAATAATATGAAATTTTTAATTTTGATTTTTTTATATTTAATTTATATATATATAACTTATTCTCATTTATTATTGTATTTAAAAAAACTAAATACATTTTATAATATAACATTAAAGAAATTGTTACATTGCATATTTAACAACCCACAATATATTTGAACTTATATTTATCTTAATTCCTAACATTTTAAGTGTCTATATATATATTTTTTCATTAAAATTATTTTTTTATCCTTTTCCATGTTTCATAAATTCACAATATATTTTACCATATATATAGCTTAACTCCTAACCTTTTAAATGTCTATATAGATTTGCATTTCAATTATTATTTTAACTCGTTTTTTTTTAATATATTAAGGGAGTAGGCTAAAGATTCTATGAAATGATGAATGTTTTGGGGATATTTGCTCAAAATCACCTGAGAAATTGTTTGGTTTGTTTGGTTTGTAGATTTGAATGATTAATTTTGTAGAATCCAAGTTCTATGGGAATTTTTTAGCATGCTGAATCCATTTCTATATTCAAAAATAGATTTTGAACAATAAAAAATAGTGATTCGTGTGAATTTATATTGCCTGATTGCAACTAAAAAAATCATTTAATAGAACAGCTAACCAACCCCATATATTAAGCATTAAGATGGTATAGGATAGAATTATATAATTGATTTTGTGATGTCCTTATAGTAAAACAAGGGTATTTCCTCTTAACTAACTTGTCTTAAAAACTCCAAGTACTTTAATATTAAGCATTAAGATGGTATAGGATAGAATTATATAATTGATTTTGTGATGTCCTTATAGTAAAACAAGGGTATTTCCTTTTAACTAACTTGTCTTAAAAACTCCAAGTACTTTAAACATGAAATCATGAGCTAGTTAGTGATGAAAGGAGAGTTTTAAGGAGGATGAAACCACCATTAAAATTTAAAGTTAGTCTATAAAGTGCTTCTTATTAATTGGTATAGCATAGATTTATATAATTGATTTTGTGATGTCCTTATAGTAAAACAAGGGTATTTCCTTTTAACTAACTTGTCTTAAAAGCTCCAAGTACTTTAAACATGAAATCATGAGCTAGTTAGGGATGAAAGTAGAGTTTTAAGAAGGATGAAATCATCATTAAAATTTAAAGTTAGTCTATAAAGTGCTTCCTATTAATTGGTTAGACACCGACCATATTTTCCAAAAACTCCAATAAACATTATAATAACTTAATGAAATAGGATGTCAAGAGTGTTCATATTTAAAAACAAGTGTTGCATGGCAGCTTAGTCCCTGCTAGGCTGGGATGGGAGTAAATGCGACCTAGTACAAACACGTGGCTAGAAAGTTGAAATACATGTGGTTTGCATGCAAAACATAGTATTCCCGAATTAGTTCTTCCTGAAAAATATAAAAAATTATCAACATTTGAAAGGTTGTTGGACACAAAAAATTTAGCATTACCGAAGTATTTATATTTAAAACAAGTGCTCCTAGACATAAAATAAATTGAAATTTATGAAATTATAGGTTCTTCAACAACATAAACTATACATACCAAAAATGCAATTTATAAAGTAGATATTTAGTTTTATACATACAAAATATCTACTTTTATAATGGATCACGGGTTGTTAGGCTAGCATGCTGAAAATTGGGCCTCTGATGTTGTCTGCCCTACAAATAGCACCGACAGTTCTACGATACAGAAATTGGGCCTCCGATTTTCTCTGTGATATAGAAATCGAGGAGTGGATTTGCGGACTATAGAAATTCATCATAAATAAATAAATTATACATATGTTATATGTACTTGTCTAAAGTAGATATTTAGTTTTATAGATATGAAATTTGTACTTTTATAAAGTATGAGGATGAGATTTTACAAAGCATGCACAGAGCCCTCATTGCATACGTAACCAGTTTTTGGATCGCGAGTTCTCGGGTTGGCGGGTTCAAAATTGGGCCTCTGATGTTCCATGTCCTGCAAATAGCACCGACAGTTCCGCAATATAAAAAATGACAGGCAGAGTTGCGGATTATAGAAATTTACCAGAAATTAATAATGTCGGTTATATAATAGAATAGTAATAACGTCTGTTACACCAAATTAATTTGCTTTAAAACTAAGGATTTTTTTTGACAAAGAAGGCATGGAATTGCCTAATTAGTTTTCTCTGCACACGTTTTATAGAGCATGTACAAAGTGTTCATTCCATACTTAGCCAGTTTTTGGATCGCGGGTTCTCGAGCTGACAGCTTCAAAAATGGGCCTCTGTTATTCCGTGCCCTACAAATACCATTGAGAGTTCTGCGATATACAAATTGACAAGCGAGCTTGTGAACTATACAAACTTATTATAAAATAAGTAATGTCTATTACATGTCTCTGGAAATTACATCAACATTTAAAGCATCAACGTCGTTGAATACCAAAAAATTATCATACAATAGGAGACAAGAAATGTAGCATATCCGAATTAGTTTTCTTTGGAATGAACAAGAATGTTCCTGGAAAGGCAAACTTTAGTATACAATAAGGGCATTTTCGAATCAGTTTTCTTTGGAATTTATCAAAAATTAATAATGTATGTTACATGTTTCTGGAAATTTAAATGTATTTATCATATAGACTGGGATTGGGGCTCCCGCAGACCATAAAAATAAATAAGTACAAGAATTAGGAATGTCGAAAGAAGAAGTGTGTGGTGGTAGAGAGAAATACCTGAAAAGAAAAAATTGGAGGTTATGAGTCTTTGGTTATAGTTTTCTATTTAAATAGGACATAAGTGTATTGATAAAGAAAAGAAGATGACAAAATAGACTTAAACTTGATTGATAAACAAAACAGGATGGAAATATAGACTTACTATGAAGCCAATGCGTTTTTGTTGTTGACGTCGATGGGCAGTGGAGTCCTATTGACCAGTTGTTTCCCTTCCTGGACGAGGATGTCCATTCTATTGGAACCACTCTTCGATGTAGTGTTTCATGGGGGTTGTTTTGATTTCATGCGGGATTTCTATGTCGTAAAGCTCGTTTTCTAATTTCCTTAGATCCATTGAAATACTATGCAGACTCTATTCAATATCTTCATTGTTTGAGGCATAGTCCAATACCCAACGCTCGTGCTCATCTAGATGATGTTCAAGTATGTCGTAAAATGTTTCAAAAGACAACCCCTTTAAAATATCAACTTGTTCCTGGAAGGCTTCTTTGGTGACTGACAAGGATTTGAGAATCAGGTTAGGATCTTGAACCTCGTTGGTAGTTCCAGCTAAGTCCATCTGGAGAAGGCTTGTGAATAAATCTTCCTTTTCTGGTATGACTTGTTTACATTGTTTGGCAATGAGCTACAGGTTGTGAACTTTTTTTTTCCAGCATGCTTTTACATTTTTGGTGCGCTTTGGGGAGGGCAGTTTCTCTCGTCTTCTTTTTAGTTTCGATGTGTTGATGACATAGTTGGCAAAAGGGTCTAGTACCTGATCACATAAATGCTATTCATTTTTTAAACTCTCCTCCAAATTTTCTAGCAAATCATTGGCCTTCTTTCCGAAGGAAACTAAATTTTGTGGTGTTTCCTAGGCTTCAGTAACTAGCTGCATTCTTTTTTTGATGTTATTATCTACAAGGGATCTAGCGCATGCAATGAGGGTAGAGGATACTTTCATCTTCACTGCAGTGGTAGAAGGCACGATTTTTGCCAAAAGACTGCCAAATTTTGGTGTTGCAATGAAAGCCCGCTCAAATTCGTTGAGGCGATGTTTCAGATTGGCATGATCTATCTCCATTACTCCAATGGAATCACGAAGAATGTCACCGGTTACCTGGTGAAATGAGCATATTTGGGACAACAAAATTTCTCTAAAGTCAATTTCTGTGCGAGATTTGCCTTTCATGTTTGTTACATCTCTCTTTTCAATGACCATAATTTTAGATTGGTTGTCAAAAATAATGCTTTGGATTACGAAAGATTCATCTATGTCAAAAAAATCAGTCTCAGATATTTCCACCGCGAACGACCCAATTTTCCACTTTCAATTTCGGGTTCCTCCACCTGCCCTGTATTGTTTTTTCTCTTCTTTTCTACTGGAATTTTGTGAGAACTATCAATATTTATGCCAGGAGGGTTCTTATCTCCTCCTCCATTCTAAGATTTATGGGTTGCTTTCTTACTCAGGTGGCCCGTCGAAGCAATGCTTCATGAAGTCGTGTTATTAGGAGTGTTGGCGAGGGACTGGGTACTCTTCTCACTGGATACTTTTCCATGTTGTCTGTACAATTCAGTCGCGCTTTATAATGTCTCTGCATCGCAATCGATAGAAGTAGTATTGTTGTTGACATTGTCCCTGTCTTGGGTCAGGTGTCTATGGATAAAAGAGGTGTTAAAGCCAATGCCCAGTAAACGTTCTCGAAAAATTCCATTAGGGTCGAACCCTTTTAGCCTTTCAGCGTACATTAGGTTCAATTTCTTGAAATGGATGGAAAATTCGTCCATCTTATTGATGTTTCTGCACACGAAGTCTCCGACTTTCCAGGGCAAAGGAATGAACTGGTTTTTTTTTCTTGTCATGGAAAAAATGCAACCAGTGGTTGTATTTCCTTGCTATTTCTGCAACAAACATCTTTTCTGTGATGTGGCATGGAAGGAAGGAAGTATATTCCTTAGAGCCAAAGACCATGAGGACACTATGATTTTCCTCTTGCTCAAGTGTGCCTTTCTTGTTCAAAAGCTTGCTTGCCTAGTCAGACATCCATGGAGCATCATTGCCTAACAACAAATCTTTGAAAATTGAGACAAATACTTTAAAAAATTCCTAAAAACAATGGGAGGCCTTGTGTATCCATAGGGCCTCGTGCCAGAATGTTACTGGGCCGAATCCACAGTTTATTTTATTGGAAAGAGAAAGTTTTGGAAATGGGGAACAATACACAATTGCGAAAATCAAGTAGGATGACATATAAAATTTATTCGATTCTTTGAATCGTGACAACTGGGAACAGAGCTCAATGGAAATTATCTTCCCCCAACCGAAAATGTATTGTTCCTTGACTATCAAATACAAAATATAAATAATTATATGTGAAATTCTTACTGTGGATGCTTGTCCCGTTATTCTTGTAAACAACCAAGAAATTTCCCGGAATGGATTTCTAAAGGAACTTACCTGCAGCCTTGTGATATCTTCAGGAACTGTTGTCGGGTCTTCAAGGAATTCAGCTAAGATGTCCAACCCATTATGATTTTTTTCTATAAACTACTTACAGTCTTTTCCTCTCAACGTCAATGTTGGTTTCGACAATTTTAACATCTTGTGGAAGACCTGAGGTGACAAAGAAACATGAGAATGGTTGCACAATGGAATAATTCTTTGGCCTGGAATATATTTTTCAGCGCACCAAGAGACCACCTCCTTACAATCAAAAACCTTAGGGATGCAGCCTGCATGAGCGATTCCAGAGGTCCAAATCACTTTGTTCTAGGCGTAACAGGATGAATAGTAAAAGTATGCCCTGGACCACTAGAACTTATGGTCCTCCCGTGCGAACATATTTACTGTATCTCCAAAAAAATGTTGTCGACCCACTGCCATAAATCTACAATAACGTTTATTTTTTCCAGACGATGAATGAAATGAAAAGTTGGAAATCATAATATAACCCTGTGCAAATTTTGGTCGAAAGCGTGTGAATGGGAGATGTCCTCGAGACTTTCGTTGATTAATGATAATTTGGAAGGATGTTGCATGATGCATTGTTAACATTAAACACTACTAGTTGCATACATAGAAATGCGAACATGGTGGATATTACAATAAACAATTAAGCATTGTATATTTCTTGAGCAGGCCAACATGAGGACACATGTTTGAGATGAACAATCGGAAGGGACAAAATAACTCTCCCTGCATCTTGGTTTAATGCGTAATAATGGGATATCTCCTTGAGATTTTCGCCCATTAATGAAAATGTTTATGGTTTATGCATGGTCAACTATTAGCATGAAAGGTTTCTAATTGCATAGTAAGAAAGTACGCAGGTCGCGGGCAGCAGAAAAAAACTGCTACAAAAAAGGGTTGCAAGGTACAACTATTGAAGGTGAGGGCGCGAGGGTCTTTGTTTCAAAAATTTTTTAGTGCAATACGCATAACAACAAAGATGGTATGGTAAGACAGCCAGAAGGACATGAAGTTAGTGGGGACGGAAGGCAACAAGAGATACTTTGAAACATTTGTGTGCAATGGTAAAGTGAAGCTTGCTAGGTCGACGAGCCCACCCTGGAATTGTAGATCACGAAAGTTTTAAGTGCAAGATGTACATGACACAACAAGAAGAAGATTTTGAAACCACGAACCCACCAACCGTGGCCATAAAATTGGCCAAATATGGAGAGAAATAATGGTCGGTCGGATTCATCGTGTGATTATATAGATGGAGATAAATATATCTCAACCCATCAAGGTTGGAACCTGCATTTATAGAAAGGCGACTAAGTATATAACTACAAAGAGATAATACAAGGGAAGAAGAAAAGGGAAAAAGGACCAAGGACTTTGTGGTGGAATTGTAAATCATGAAAATTTTAAGTGCAATATGTATATCAGGGAACAAGAAGTAGCAGAGTTCGAATGCACCAACCCGAAACACTGACTAAGAATTGGAGATTTCATGAACCAGTGAACAGGAGGATCCAAAATAGGGTCAGAAGGTCTACCCATAACATGTGAGGTCCCGATGGTCAAATTTTATTGTTTGAAACATTTGAATGAACAATCTGTAACACAGAAGAGGGAATGATGTCGGAACCTGGTAGCCAAATTCTATATTGCGAAGGGATAGATGTGAATTTTTTCGTATTGCTATGTGTAGTCGTCACTTGTAAGAGTCATTAGTACGATCATAACCAATGTATAGTAGGAAGCACATTTTTGAACCATGGTACAGTGAAGATTGCGAGTTCGAGGAGCCTGCGGTAGAATTGTAGATTGCCAACGCAGCAACGAGGACCATAAAATTGGCTAAGTATGGAAAGCAATAGCGGTAGGTCAGATTCCTGGTCTGATTATATAAATGGATATAAAGAAGTCATCTCGCCAATGTTGGAACCCACGATCACAGAAAGGATACCAAGTATATAACCATAGAGCCATAATACAGGGGAAGAAGAAAAGGGAAAAGGGACAAAGGAGACGATGGTGGAATTGTAGATCATGGAAATTTTGAGTACAAGATGTGAACCCGGTAATCAATTTGTATATTGCAGAGGGTCAAATTCCAAATGAGGCAGCAACAAATACTTTGAAACATATGTGAACCATGGTACAACAAAGCTTGATGCCAACCTGAAATAGTATCCAAGAGTTGCACAGTTAGTGAACCCAGTAACAGGAGGATCCAAAACAGGTTGAGAACGTGTCTCCAGAAGATGCAAGTCCTCAACATTCAACTTGTATCGTTCCAAACATTTGAATGCATAATTTGTAACATAGAAGAGAGGATGATGTCAGAACCTAGTAGTCAATTTGTATATTGTGTAGGGTGCTATGCCACCTATTTTGTACCTCTGTCTCTAGTTGTCACTACTAAGAGCTAATTTAGTATTGAAAATAGTTTTTTAGATTCTGTTAAATACTTCGTAGGGATTAGCATCCATAAACAATGGAAATGTCCACCTCGCCAGCCTTGCATTCCATGTGTGAATTTGCATACCGCGGAACTGGAAACGATATTTGGAGGATACAGAACAATAGAAGTGCAATGTTGAGCCAGCCAATCCACAGGTCCGCTTGTCAATTTGTATATTGTGGACTTGTGGGTGCTATTTGTAACACACACAAAAATGGAGGCCCAATTTTGATCTCGTTCGCACCAGAACCCGTGATAAAAAAATTTGCAAGGTATGGAATGCAGAATTCATACATTCTCTATAACATATCATGTCCATACTTTATAGTCCCGTAATACAAGGGAAGGGAAAAAGGACCGAGTAGTTAGTGGTGGAATTGTAGATCATGAAAATTTAGAGTGGAAGATGTATATAACAGAACAAAAATGAACAGAGTTCAATTGCTCCAACTTGGAAACCGTGGGCATAAAATTCACTAAGTATGAAAAAAAACTATTGGTGGTCCAATTTTCCATGAGAGGATATAGATGGAGATGAAATTTGTCCCAACTCGACAACCGTGGACATAAAATTGGCCAAGTATCGAAAGAAAAAAAGGTCGGTCAGATTCGTTGTCTGATTATATAGGTGAAGATAAAGATATGTCAACTTGCCAACGCTGGAGCTGCATATTTCGTGAACCTGACAATGGGAGGATCCAAGTGTTTCGTACCTCTGTTCCTAGTTGTCACTACTAAGAGCTAATTTAGTATTCAAAATAGTTTTTTAGATATTGTTAGATACTTCATAGGGATTAGCATCCGTAAACAATGGCAATATCCACCCCGCCAGGGCTGCATTCCGTGTGTCAATTTGTATATCATGGAACTGGTAGCATTGTTTGGAGGACCGAGAACAATAGAAGTGAAATCTTCAATCATCCAGTCCGAAGGTTTGCTTGTCAATTTGTATATCTCAAAACTCTGGGTGCTATTTGTAGGCCACGGAACAATGGAGGCCCAATTTTGAGCCCGCCCGCCCGAGAACCAGTGATCTGAAATGTCACTAGGTATGGACTGCGGAATTTGTACATGCTCTATAAAATATCATGTTCATATTTTATAGTCCCATAATACACGAGAATAAAATAAGGGAAAAAGGACGAAGGTGTTCGCAATGGAATTGTAGATAAGACACGGGAATAGGAAAAGGGAAAAAGAACTAAGTATCTCATAGAAGAACATCTAGTGTTTGATTATTAATGCAAATGCTTGCGAAACCCTGTTGAGTTCTGACCAGGTAAGGCATAAATTGTAGATCACGAAAGTATCATTCGTACCACTGTGTCCACTTGTCACTACTAAGAGAATTTCTCATGTATATTAGGAAGGATGCAAAGTTGATGGCGATGGAAAGAAACAACATATACTTTGAACAAACTTAATGTATACAAGGAACCCACGGTGGAATTGTAGATCACAGATGTTTTGAGTGCAATATGTATATAAAGAAACGATAAGAAGCTGGATTCACAAGCATCAACCTCGTAGTGGTGGGCATAAAATTGGCTAAGTATGGAAAGGAACAATGGCTGCTCGGATCCATCGTGCGAGGATATAAATGGAGATGTTAAAGCATGAATTGCAGATCACAAAAGTATCTTTCGTACCACTATATCCACTTGTCACTAGTAAGAGCATTGTTGATGTATATCAGGAAGGATGCAAATTTGCTAAGGATCGAAAGAAGCAACAGATACTTTGAACGAAGTTAATGTATACAAGGAACCCACCATGGAATTGTAGATCACGGATCTTTTGAGTGCAAGATGTATATAGAAAAACGATAATCAGTTGGGTTCGCAAGCGTCGGCCCCGTAGTGGCGAGCTTAAAATTGGCTTAGTATGGAAAGGAACAGTGGTCGGTCAGATCTGTCATGCCAGGATATAGATGGAGATGAAGACATGTCATCCTACCAACTCTGGAACTGGATACCATAGGAAGGGCAGTAAGTATATATCCAGAAAGAGATAACGAGTGGGAAGAATAAAAGGCCAATTAGTATGCACTGATTTGGCAACCACGACCATAAAATTGCCTAGGCATGGAAAGGTACAACGGTCGGTTGGATTCGTCATGTCAAGATATAAATGGAGATGAAGATATGTTAGCCCGCGAACCCTGCAACCACCCATTATAGAAATATGACTAAGTATAAAACCAGATATCCATAATGGATGGGAAAATCAAAAGGGGAAAAGAGATAAGTATCTGAGAGTCGAAAAAGCCTTTTTTTTTTCGTTTATTAATGGCAATGTTTTCAAACCTTTGTTGGGTTATCACTAGTAAAAGCATTAAGTGAAAATCACTGAAGTTCTTTGGCTTCAACATGTATATGATGAAATAGGGCACATAGGTGTTAGGTACCGCAAACCTGGGGTCTGGTGCCCAGATAACTATCTAAGTACTAGCCAAGACAAAGTTTTGATATCTATTTCAATATTTTGCATACTAGTATCTATCAATGGAGAAAGTTTTCATATTTATCTAAATAATATTCATACTAAAAAATATTAATGGATTGGTTCTGTTTCAAATGAAAATGATCTCCCAATTTGCAAGATGATCTTTGGCTCGCAAATTTCGTTGAAACCACAGAAATTTTGACTGCAGGATGTACATAGCGCAACAAGAAACATGAATTTGCATTCTGGTCTCAGCGAGATAAAATCCTTATCATTTATTCATCTTGTATTCGTTGCAATGACATCAGCAAACGTTGGCTCTCCATAAACATCAATATCTAAATTAAATTAAATGCAATAAAAATTTGGTGTGACTTTAATTAATTAGAGCATAAATTGCAGACTACGAAAGTTCTTAGGCTGCAAGATGTATATGAGGAAATAGTGGACATAGTTGTTTAATACCGCAAACCCAAACATAATTGCCTAAGATTTGTCGAAGATGAATTTTTTTTGTATTTATTCCAATAGTACTGATATTAGTATATTTGCACAGATATTATCAAATAGAAGAAGCTGCAATATATCCAACATATTTCACAGGAACATTGTGTCAATAGTTCAGTCGCCTTGTTGTAACCCATTAATTGATTCTATTTACAGAACCTGAAGAATGGGAGCAAGACGAGTCCTCCAATTTCTTTCTTTAAATATAGGGTCGCCACCACATAAGTATGGCCTATGAAAAATTATTCTTAAATGTAAAATGTAAACAAAGAAAAGAACGGGTTTTATTTAGATTGAAGTAGTGGGCAGCATAAACAAAAGCTTGTCCTTCATGTTTAATGACACAGGGGAAGAAGATACAAAATACAATTAAAACAAATACGACAAATTGGAAAATACTGTTAAAAAATAAACCGAAATTATTCTATATTCAAATAAGATGGGATACAAAATACAGTTGAGGCTATTTGCAACAACGATTACCATTTCTCCTTTGATCGACCAAGAAAAAATATGTACATTGATGAAGATTCTTCACAGTTTTCTTGATGTTCAAACTCTTTATTTGTAAAAAATGAGTTGAATATCAATTTTGGGTTTTCTACTTAATCGGTGTTGCCAAGTACACCTATCCCATTTTTTTGAATACCTTCTCTCTTCTAGATATGGAATACTTGCAATGGTTGTTTATTTAAGCAATGTCTTCTTATTCAACATTCCATTCTTTGTCAAGTATTATTTTTTTTCTGCCATCGAAAAGTTGGGGTTTAAGGTTCTTTCCTTGCAATGTTCCCAACCCTTGACATCCAAGACAACTTAGAAATGTGATTCAGGTCGATTTCAAAGTGGACGGAGTTTTTTTATGTCACAACAACTAGGATAGGGGAAAAAAAATCAAGTACGTAGTGACTGGTATTATCCCTATATTCGATCGTCTGGTTGGTTGAGAAGCCTGACTGAGGATTTGTATGTGGAACTTCTTTGGTTTATTACAGTAAATTGGAAGAAATGTCCAACCCAGATGAAAAATGCAACTCTGTTGAGGTACATAACTTCTCCGGGCAGTAGAGGTGTGGCAAGTGCATCAAATGCTGCAGAATGCACCAACACAGGTCTGGCAAGTGTATCCAATGCTCCAGATGGAATCAAAATATATATTTCCTCATACCGGTGGAGGTATGGTGGCCCACAAAAAGGTCTGGAATGTTCAGAGGTGACGCCAAATATGTGGAGTATGCAACTACATTAAGAGGAAACCGGACAAACTTTGACAAAGAACATAGCTTTCTGTCAGGTCAGCTACCAGACCCACATGCAAGTCATCAAATTATGAATTAGAAACTTTTGTAGTGATAATATGTCGTTCTATCCACCCATACATTTTTTGTTACCTGCCTCAGAGGTAGACAAATACTTGTGCAATCTCTACAATCTGATACACTTGCCAAATCTGTGTTGTTGGAAGAAGATATTTACTTAAAGAAAGAACTATTTTGCATGTGACCTCAAAATCCATTACAATTGCCAGCAATAAAACAAAGAACTTCAACCAACAAATCTCTAGGCAACGTTTTCAACCAACCAAAGCTTCGAACACATGGAGAAAACCAACCAGAACATACTTGTTCTTTTTTTTCGTCCTCTCTGAGTTTCTCTTGTATAACAGATTTTTTTTTTTACTCAAAGGTCATGTCACATAAAACCAGTCTCTCTTCTTTCATCTGCACCTCGATTGCATCTCTAAGTTGTCTTACATGTCCATGACCAGGAACATTAGAACGAAGGCATCACTGGATGGTCTTCATTAGATTTTGTGTTGATTCGTTTTAATGACAGATGTTCTCGATATTTTCACTGATTAATTCCAATCTTTTTGAATATGTACACTTAATAATGACTAGTAGCACGTATTAATATTCTCATATCCGAGCGGATTCTCAAATCTGACATCTAAGATATGCACAATATTAAAGAGGGACATGACGTCAAGGCCTCTGTGGGTGACATGTTCATGAACTATGCTGAAGATTTTAAGAAAAGTAAAACTGCACAAGCAAAAAAAAAAAAAAAATTATTTCGCAAATTCAAAATGCAGGCAAAAAGAAATCACCAGATCCCATAATATTCGCATGTCTATTCATTTTAATGGGAGATGTCTTAGAGCTTTCCAGTTATTAAACCACATCATCTCGAAATGCACAATATTAAAGAGGCACGTGACATCAAGGCCTTTGTGGACTATGTTGAATCTTTTAAGAAAACTAAAACTGCAGAAGCAAAAAACTAAAACAAAAAGTATTTCGCAAATTCAAAATGCAGGCAAATATAAATTACTAGATCCGATAATATTCATCTGTCTATTCATTTTAATGGGATATGTCCTCGAGCTTTCCAGTTATTAAATCCCATCATTTAGAAATGCAAAATATTAAAGAGGGACATCACATCAAGGCCTCTGTCGGTGACAGGTTCATGAACTATGCTGAAGCTTTTAAGAAAACTAAAACTGCACAAGAAAAAAAAAATTATAATATTATTTCCGCAAATTCAAAATGTAGGCAAAAATAAATTACCTGATCCCATAATATTCACATGTCTATTGATTTTAATGGGAGATGTCCTCGAGCTTTCCAGTTATTAAAGCCCATGTTTTTGAACCTGTCTGGTCGGTTCTGACTTTTGAAAGCATATTTAATGTGTATTGGGAAGCATCGATGGTAGCGGGGACGAAGCCCTCTATAATGGATGTCACAACTATTTTTTTGTTTTTGTCGACGAGTGTATGTAAAACATACGTAAAGAAAAGTAATTCAAGAATGCTATTTTTTTTTGCACGAGCCCTTGAAATTCAAAAAGCCCGCAAGTCTGATTGTCAATTTGTATATCGTGGAACTCTCCGTGCTATTTGTAGGACATGGAACAACAAAGACCGAACTTAGAGCACACCACCCTCAGAACCCGCGATCCAAAAAATGGTTACCATTTTTTTTGTGCTTTTTTTCCACCAGGGTATGTAGAAAGTACATAAAGTAAACTATTTCAATAAGGCTAAATTTTTTGGACATGATGTCCTTCAAATTCAAATAGTCTGCAAGTCTGATTGTCAATTTGTATATCGCAGAACTCTCCGATTGTCAATTTTTAGGTGCCTACCCCGAGAACCTGCGATGTAAAAACTGGCTATGTATGGGATGAGGGCTCTTTGCATGCTTTATATATCTACTTTATAAAATTACATATTTCCTATGTTTAATTTATGTTGTCCGGGAAACCTATAATTTGACAAATTTCAATGTCTTCTGCTCAGGAGCCCTTCTTTTAAAGAAAACTAATTCGGAAATGCTAATTTATACACCATAGTTCAATACAACATATCCGTGAAGCCGCGTCCATAAAACTGGCTAAGTATGGAACCGAACTGCGGTCGGTCGAAATGATCGCAGAACTCTCCGTGCTATTTGCAGGTCACGGAACAACATAAGCCCAATTTTCGGCCCGCCACCTCGAGAACCCATGATCATTAACTTAGGTTGTCCAGGAAACCTATAATTTCATAAATTGCATTCTCTTATGTTCAAGAGGCCTTCTTTTAAAGAAAACTAATTCGGGAAAGCTAATGTATACACCGAAAATGGCTTGTCATAGTTCGATAGAACCTATTCACAAAGTCGCGTCCATAAAACTGGCTAAGTATGCAACCGAACGGTCGTCGCTGGGAATGACCGTAGAAATGCAAGAAACTAGAGTCAAACGTAGTTTACAACATGAAAGTAAAAGGGAGAGAACAACTAATCTCCCACACAGGAAAAGGCAATCTCATAACTATGAAACCATAGTAGCATAAAATCCATGGAAAAAGCATCGACAACTATCAAATATATTTTGAGGCCGACAAACTGTGCTTCAACGTGTAACAGATGCAATTTACATCACCTGCAATTCTTTAGTCTGTTATTTTATCTTGATAAGCCCAATTTGACTTATGTTGTCCAAGAAACCTATAATTACATAAATTTCATTCTCTTATGTCCAGGAGGCCTTATTTTAAAGAAAACTAATTTTGGAAAGCTAATGTATACACCGAACACGACCTATCATAGTTCGATAGAACCTATTCGTGAATCTATGTTCATAAAACTCGCTAAGTATGCAATCGAACGGCGGTCGCTCAGAATGACCACAAGAACGTGATAAACTAGATTCAAACGCAGTTTACAACAAGAAAGTAAAAGGGAGAGAACAACTATATCTCCCACATAGCAAAAGGCATTCTCATAGCTATGAAACCATAGTAACACGGAATCTATGGAAAAAGGATCGACAGCTATGAACTATATTTTGAGGCTGACAAACTCTGCTTCAATGCGTAACAGATGCAATTTACATCGCCTGCAATTCTTTAGTCTGTTATTTTATCTTAATAGTATTCTATGCAAACTGCAGTGCAAAAAAATGTAACCAAAGATCCAACCACAGATACAACATCCCAACATTGCAAACCCTGGGCAAATAAGAACAACACCAAATAAGAACCCAACTAAGAAGCACCAAAAGGCCCAAGTGCAGGCACAGGACTGGAACCCTACAAACTCGAATTAAGCAACAATAAACAACATAAAGTGAAGAAAGAAGCAAGCAGTAACCACTCCCCCAGGAACGATGTTGTTTCAATCACGATTGTAGAAACCCAAACGTGCAAACTGCAACAACACGAACAAGAAAGCAACAACAATGACAACATGCAAATAAGAAATCAGTGGCATGCCAAAAACAAGCATAGAACACTGAACCAACAATGTCGCTGGAGCATATAAATTTTAAAAACGGAAGAAAATGTCTTCTAACAAGCATTAAGTAACCATTCAACACTACCAAGCCTGCTAGGTAAACATTTAAGTTTGTCAGAAATGCACTGTAAACATTTAAGAAAAAAATTCAAAGTGGCAGGTCTCTGATGTATCCCAAAAAAATAACTATATTTTTTGTAACAATAGTTCGAACACGAGAGAATGCATTGCAAAGCCAAACTTTGGATATGCCACCATATCAAACATTGCCATAAATTTACCTAGCATAAAACGCTAAACCAAACATTCGAATTAATGCTAGCATTAATCCACCTTCGAGGAATGCATAAGAAAATATATGATTCAAAAAGACCATATACGATCAAATACTTTGGATATGCCAACATATATAACATTGGGAGTAGCGAAGCCAACAATAAGACCTCCAATCCCTTGTCCAATCAAATCATGACAAATATGTTACTTTTTTATATATAAAAATTGATGTTTTCAGTTCGGTTCCAACAATAGATAATATGGAAATATTTGTGGTCAAAGGACACACTAATATGAAGTCAACAATTTATCCAGACTAATAAAATCATATAAACCCTTTTTTTTAAATATTTATTTAAATACAATCTATTTTATACTCTTTTATAGTAAGATGGTTCTATGTAAACTTTCGCCTCCACTTTTAAATGTCTATTTATTAAAGATAATTTTCAAAATGATTTTCTATATTAAACTTATTTTAAAAAATTTGAAAAAATAAATCTTTTATAGTAAGATGGTTTTATGTAAACTTTCGCCTCCACTTTTAAATCTCTATTTATTAAAGATAATTTTCAAAATGATTTTCTATATTAGACTTATTTTAAAAAGTTTGAAAAATTAAATAATATGAAATTTTCAAATAATAATAATATTTTCAATTTTTTTAATAAATAATATGTTGGAGCGCTTACGCTTGCTGCCCGGATTGAATGACTGTCGCTATCGCTTGCGAGAGGTTGGTTGCGCTATCGCTTCATGGTTTTGGATCCACACCATTCCCTGATCTTAGCTAGTGGGGCGGTGGATATCGCCGTGGACCATAAAACTTGTTTCACTTTTGAGTGAGGTAGGGTAAGTGAACGGATCGAATTTTTGAATAAATAATATGAACTTGGAAAAAAAAAATTATCCTTTCCCATCACTTTTAATTGTACATTTAACATGTATATTCATTTTAAATATTTTTGAAATTTATCTTATATATTGGAATTTTTTAATAAATATGGGATTGGTCATCTTGGGATTGGACTTTAGATATAAAAGTAAAGTTCACGAAGTTGATATATCTTTTGCTTCAAAATGTATTTCCATGTACTTTAGATAAAAATATATATTCGTATCAACCTCAAACTTAAACATTAAATTGGTGTATGAGACCCCTTTGTTTGTAGGACAAACTAAATTGGTGTATGAGACCCCTTTGTTTGTAGGACAAACTAAATTGGTGTATGAGACCCCTTTGTTTGTAGGACAAGGGACTACTCTATCTCCCTCTGGATTTGAACCTGTGACCTCTTAAGAGGAAACACATGTTCTTAACCATTAAACCCACTCAAGCTATATATATTAGAGTTAAAAAAAATTTATGTTTGATTTATAGTTTTCTTTTCAATATTCATTTTATCTTTTAAGTTTAAAATATCAATGTTGATATGTCTTTTCTTTACGTTTACAAAGATTTATCATCCTCAAGGTTAAGCTTCAATTTGAATATGTATTTTCTTTAACACATTTCAATTTCATATTCATAGTTTGAGGTTCATTTTATATTTCAACTTCAAGATTAGATTTTAATGGTGTTTTGTATTTTTTTTTAATATATTTAAATTTTACATATATTTATGTTTTATTTATAGTTTATTTTTTAATTCTAAAGTATTTTTTAAATTAATTTATTTTTTTTATAAATTATAAAGGTCAAAAATAATATTTTGTTTAATTTATTCATAAAAAGTTATATGTGAGGTTATTTAAAAAATAATTTTGAAGTGAGTTTTGGTAATTAGGATTTTTTCTCTATAGGTTTGTATTTATAATTTTCTATATTTTTTTTTACCATCCTCATTGAGTGGGGAGACACGATGTTCACTATGACCAAGGGGGTTTATCCCCCTCTCTCCTTCAAGGATATTTTTGGCAGTTCCCAAGTTGTCAAAGTCATGATTTCACTAAAATGTCAAAGATAAGATCATTGCAGAGTTTTCTAAGGTGCCAATAAGAAAGGATCATATCCATCCATATAATTAATTCTTAGACATCAAGAAAAATATGGGAGGTTGTCTCAAAAATCCATGTGACCCTCCAAGTTGTGGAATCAGCTTCAGACATGTTGGATACATACAATAATACATGATGGAGCATACCATCATTGACAAATTTCTAGCCATGTGTCCCTACAAAGCAATGAAAAAATGGTAGGTCACGATGCATTCGAAGATCAAAGGAGTTGTCAACCTCAAGATAGGTGAAAAATAATTTTTTTCTATAGTTTTCTCTTTTGCATATGATACATGGGTCATTCTTGAAGAAGGTTGTACTTTTACAACTCTATGGAGCATACATGTAAATATTGGGTGATGATATCTGATCTAGAAAAGGAAGACTTCTCAAAATCCCTTATCTAGATTAGAATCTACTCCCTTCGACTAGATTTCATGGATAAGTATACTCTAACAAGAATTAGCAACCGCCTAGGGTATTATGCCAATTCTTTGGAGACGGCATGATCTATGTGTATATTGGTGGTCACCCACCTATTCCAATTGGATCCTCTTGAATGTTGTTAGCTCAACACATTCTTATGTAATTCTTTTTAATTGGGGGCTCTACACTTTTGGGGCTATTTGAATCCCTACACATCTTCCAGGTGGATATTGGTGCCCACCCACATAATCCAACTTTCTTATTTTGGAAATTTTCATGTTCGTACAACCTTTTGTACTTCCAAAGTTGTTTTGGGGCCCTAAACATTGTTTCTTTGGCTGGCCAGAACCAAATTGTAGAGAAAGTCATATTTTGACAGCATAATGCGTAGTTCTAAAAAACACCTTTCCAACGCTATATCGAGCACCTAAAACGAAGGTCGTATTCAAAATTTAGGACCCGGAGAAGTTGAGGTACCAACTTACCCATCGGGGCCCACATAAATTTTCGCATTTCATCTCCTAGGGTTAGGTTTTTGGATGTATAGGGTTTTTTCATTCATGAGTAATGTTAAAAAGGCCTATGGAGCCTCATTGTAATCATTCTTCTCAGATGGATGTGTGTAGCAGTCACATCTCTTCTCATAGATAACTACCACCATTCGAGCAAGTTGTTTTTAGTTCTGTAGTTTTACAGTTTCAACCTATTTTATTTATTCAATAGAATTTATTTTTCATTCGATAGATTTTGTTGTTCTTTGTATCTCTATGTTATTGTATTTAGTGTATTATTCCTTTCATTTCGCTCATAAATACGGATCAGTGGTATCAGAGTGGTTTTCTCTTCATTTTTTTTTCATCGTGCATGTCCCCAACAAGATCTAGGTACAAGAAGTTGGGACTCAAACCAGTCAATCCTTTCAAGATAGGCCATGTTGAACTCGACAAAAACCCATGGGAGATGAGAAGAAAGATGATTCAGTAAGAGATCCTTTTAAATTTTTTCTCGAGGAAGCCATTGCACGACAAAGAAATGAAATGTTGGACACCTTTGCACATATCCTTTGGCGATTTCCCATAGGAGATGCATCTTCATCAAGAATCCATGCAGAATACGGACTGAGTGGTGGTAAAATACCAACCAATGGATTTGAATTCCTTGGCACCCAGGGTTCAGTGAAATCACCAAAAATAAGGTCGTCCAACAGAGGGGGTTGTGAAGGGGAAATTGGATAAAACGCGATAGGAAAAGGATTAAGCAGGGAAGACACCCCAACCCCCTCCAACTATTCAATATCACCTCCACCTTTCAAATCCTCAGGTGCCATAGCATCCACCAAATTTGACTTCCTGTTGGCACCAGAAGCCAACACGGATAGCGAGAGGGAAGAATCCATTATGAGAGCATCAAGTTTGGGTTGGGAAAAGTCTACAGGGTAACAAGCCGGGAAAAAGACAAATAGGAAGCTGAAAAGAGGGGGAGAAAAACCTAACTGCAGGATAGAGGTAAAAGATCCTTCGTAGACCACAGCGTGGTGCAGAATTGACACTCCATAACTGCAGACCACAACTCCAAAAGTATCTGGGTAATGATGGCTATGAATCCATTCACTAAATCAACTTATGTAATGTATCCTACAAATTCATCTAAAAATTGACAACCAACTCTCTTAATGCTCTTCCTGAGAAAAATATCTCCAAAGAGAAATGAGGCTATGTGGGTGGAATACAAATCTTGGATGGTGTTATTTCTATGTATGAGTTGGTACAGTGCCAAGATCTAGAAAAAAAACCCATGTTAAGTATAGAACACATTATTAATCCTTATTTATTGAATTGTTACATTTCTATTGTTATATTAGTAGGTCGGATAGAACCATTCAGTGTACTCTTTCATTGAAATTGTGCCATTTGACTCCTATATATATATATATATATACCAATGAGACCTGGTCTTATGATCATCTTATCTCATATTGTAAATTGAATATATTGTAAAATGAGGTTCCCCCCTAGACGTGGACTGTTATTCATTTATCTTTTATCATTTTGAAGGTGTTGACTCGTAACATTTGGTTTTAGAGCATATGATCCTAGGGTTTCTCTCCTTCAACCAAGAGATATTACAATTTTAGCTATAATGTTTCTCCTATAATGATTAAAACGCTATTTTTAGGACATTGAGGAGAGATAGCTAGTTATGTGTGGTCCAAATTTCAATATATTGTTTCTTATACTTTTGGAGATAACTTCTGTGGAAGTTAGGGTTTGCTACTAGTCCTGAAATTAGTCTCGAACTAGTCATTTTTTTACTTTTTTGTAAAACTTTTTCAGTGAAGTTTCAAACCATCAAAATTTTAGAATCCTAAGAAGATATAGAAAATTACATGTTGAAATTTTTTTTATATTTTGAATCATTACAATTTATGATATATATCTTGTGGAATCTAAGCTTTCTTACTAATCCTAAAATTAGTGTTAAACAAGTCAATTTGTTAATTTTTCTATAATTTTTTATCATTGATGGTAAAGAATCTGAAATTTTCATGGGTTTGATAAGTCATATCAAAACACTACAAGCCAAAATCTAATACTAATGTGGATTCAAATTTCATATATATATTACGACAAAGGTCAATAATCTAGACAAACTCAAAAATCAGGGTTTGAAAGGTATGTAAGTTACAATTGGAATAAATTTTTATTGGAAGGTATTTTTTGGGTGATTTACAATTTGTGAGAAAGATAAAATAGAGCAGTATTATTATTTTTATCTCACATGATTCCAAAAAAAAATTAACACGAGCTAAACCTCCAAAAATCTCATCTATAACTCCTGAAGAAAAAGAGGAGATATATAACAAGCTATCCAAATTGGAAGACCAACTTAATGATTTGAGTGAAAGGTAAACAAAAAGTGATGAGGTGGTAAACACACAAATAAAAAATCAAGATATGGAAAATAATATGGAATAAATGGAAAAAACGATGTATGAAAAGAAGGAAGAAATACAAAAATCCATGAATGAAATGAAAAAATCCATGAAGTCCATAGAGATTATTCTCTGATAGAGGATCCCTAAAAAGGATATGGATATCTAAGAAAATCATGAAAATAAGGAGAACACTGGTGTTGAGACTCAATCACATGTGGGAAATATTTTATCACAATTAGAGAAAACAAATAATGAATCTCAAAATCATTCAACACTCAAAGTTCCACATCATCCGAGTTTCAATGTGGCACCAAGGAACTACTTCATTCAATATGCAATATGAGGAAGATGGTAAATATCCTATAATTTGGATATTACAAATAGATCCATTATTTGATCAAAGAATATTTTATTAGATAATTTTTAAAATTATGTTATATATGGGATTTGTTTTTTAAATACTAAATTGATTATTTTCAAAATTTTATTGAATATGAAATTTGTAATT
>ML777603.1:219836-250560 GCA_009831015.1 Picea engelmannii | reverse complement strand
AGAGAGAGAGATTTTCTTTTTTTCTTTTTTCTTTCTATTTCTTATTGGTTTCAATGAAATTTGTAAACCGAATAGCATCCTGCAAATTGGAAGATGATTTACATTTGAACCACAAATAATATACTAATATATATTGATATGAATATTATTGGAATAAATATGAAAAATCTCTTGGCCAGTACTTAGCCAATTATCTTACCACCGGGTCTCGGGTTTGCGGTATCCAACACTTATGTCCCCTGTTCCGTGATGCAGGAGCATCGCTCCATGTCAACCATCCAGCCATGTCAGCGAGCATATATTCCAAGGCTGAAGAGAGGTGCAACCTCATTTTAAATTTAAATTGAATGTAATTAAATGTGGTTAGGCTGTTGAGCCAGGAAAGCCATGCCCTTGCGCAGGCTGTAGATAAGATAGGCAATTAATGTGTTGTATGGCTGAGATCTAGCTCCAGATCCTATACTAGACATCCCATTCATGGTAATTGATTGTAAATTAATTAGAGTAGGTAAATCCTGGAGGGAAGCGCTAAGAGCCCCTCAGGCAAAAGAGATATAGGGATCTCATTTTGAGGGTGAATGAGGAGAGAGAGAGAGAGCTGAGAGAAAGATTGAGGAACACCTTGTAAAATATACAGACATTTGCCATTATTAATACAGAGCAGTTTTTCCTGCATTATCTGTCATTATGTGTATGTCTGTGTATGTGTTCACTATATGCTGCATTTGCATATTGTTATTATGCCATTGCAGGGAGTGTGTTTGATTTCAGGTTCGAGAGGTCTTTGAGGTTTCATGCCATGAGGGCATGACAGAGTGTTGAGACTCTGAATACCAGTGGACAGAGGGTGGAACTTCTGAACTCGTGAGGAGTCAGACAGAGACGTGCTGAGGCACAGGACTGAAGTCATCACCGTATATAGAAGGAGGGATTTTGGGGTCACTGAACACCTCAATAGTCAAGGAAGTGTAGCTGAGACGCTGTTGTGGAAAGAATCTCTGAGGAGCTCTATAGGAGCTCTACCAAGAGGGTATCGAACGTGTGTACATAAGTGCATAGAGAAAAGAACTCTGCTGGGAGTTCTGAAAGACCAGAGTTCTGTTGAGGATTCTGAGGGCTCTGTCTAGAGGACATTGAGTGAAGTGTGTGAGTGCACAGGGAAAGCATAACTGTTGGGTGTTCTGTGGCAGAAATACCCCGCCAGGAGGGCATTGAGAGAGTGTGCAGATAGCCCAGGAGGAAGGAACTCATCGAGTTTTATTATCTAAAGGAAGCATCCACTGAGGGAGCTTTTACTAGGTTACTGAATAACCAGAGTACTCAGCAATAGGTTGCTTGAATTGGGATACTTCCAGAAGGCATTTTATTCTCCACCTGTGGGAGAAAGTGGAGAAGAACTGAGCTTCTGTAGAGGTCGAAGCTACAGGACCAAAGCTCAGGAAGGGGAGCACTTTTACGCGTCTCAACGAGACTCAACCGAGGGTTCGCAGAGGAGAAGAAGCGCACAAGAGTCCGGAAGACCCAACACTTGGAGAGTGATTGGACGTCGAGCACAAGGAGTGCGCCAACCTTCAGTTGAAGGAGTGGGAGAAGTCAAGCTAAGGAGGGATAGTTCCGTGTAAACAGTGTGGGAACAGACCCATGAGAAGCTTCAAACAAGGCAGAGTTTTGGAATGAAAGGATTCTCAAGGAGGAGAATCGACGGCTAGGATTCGGCGAGCAGAATCGCGAAATCCCGCCGACCGTCAGATTGTGGAGAAGTTGTGGGGAAGTTAACCCAAGCGCCATCGCATATCGACATTCGGCGATTGACGAGGTGAGGTGCAGACCCGTTGAAATCGTGAGTTGCGAATCCCCGATTTAATCGGAGCCGTCGATCAGAGCAGGGACACGTGGAGCAGGATTCTAAGGAATCGGAGAATCGAGGTTCGGCGTTCGGGCTTTTCGACGTCAAGAAAAATTGCATCGTGGATCCGCGAAATCCCGAGGGTGACATGGCAGAGTGGAGCCACAGGTACGAGTGTATTCCAGGTGGAATTGTATCGGGGAAGCGGCACCTCGGTACTCGGGGTTTGGAAAGTCAGAGTGTTGACATCGCGGATAGCGATTTCCCGATAGGGAAATCCCCGACAGAAGTGAAAGCTTTGACCCGTTGACCATCGGGGTTCGTGGTTTTGAATTGCACGAGAACGTGCATACAGGGTTCGCGATAGCACGAACACTGATTTCTCGATTCGCGAAGGGGAGATCGTCGAAGGAGATATCTGTGGGTACGAACTTCCGACAAGGGAGTTCAAAGAGTCTTCAACTCTTCGGGCCATAGTGTAGGAGAAGGTCCTGGTGGAGCGACCGTCCGCTGAGGGGTAGGTTGCGTCAGAGTGGTATCAGAGCAGGAAATTCGTTTGTACATTTCAGGTGAAGTGAGATGGCAGTAGAAAAGAAAAAAAAAAAATAGAGTTACTGAAGACTCTGTGACGACAGCAGTCGTGGATACAGTCATTAGGAGACTGTGAGACGATGAAACTGAACACTCAGGATTGTAGGAGTGACAGCAACAGATCTGCCAAGGAGATAGATAGACACAACAACATGGCTACTGAAGGCAAAAAACGTGCTGAAAAGAAGAGCTCGAAGTTGATGAACGCAGCAGAGATGGATAAAGAGCTCGCTGACATAAAGCGAGAGATGGAGGAGCTAGAGATGAAGATGCGGAAAAATAGAAAGTCGATATGGGTTAATGAATGTCCCATGAAGACGCCAAAGGTTAAATGGCCAGTCAGAGAGTTGATGGTCAGAGCTCAGTGCAGGCTATTGAGAAAATGGTTGAGGTATGCTGAAGACCTCAAGACCACAGAAGGAGAGACGATTTGTTACTGTTGGCCAGAGACTGGAAGAAGTCTCGATGATTGGAGTGATGAGGAAGATGAGATGAGATCATTTGAGGGTCTCGTAGACTGCCAAGAAAGCAATGGAGAGTTTCCAGATTTCCAGATGGGCAAGGGAACAGGATATGAATTGGGATCCTCTAATGATCTCAAGGACTGCCAGGAGGACGGAGCAGGAGAAATTCCAGATTGCCAAGAGGGCAACAAATTGAGATCAGCTAAGTATCTCAAGGGCTGTCATGAGGACGGTGAAGTAATTTCGCATTTCAAGCTGGGTGATGATCAGAGATCACTTTGAGATCTCGAAGACTACCAAGGAGGCAGAGGAAGCCTCGGAGACTGCCAGGAGGGCAGCGAAAACATTTTGAACTGCCAGGGGGGCAGAGATGAAAATTTGAGACTGTCTGGGAGTCTCATGGACTCAGCGAAGAGTTCAATCCAGCAAGGGTTGCTGATGAAGGTGGGATCGGTTGATCTCATGGTCTGCCAGAGAAGCAATCAGAGCATCCCATATCGCCAAGTGGGCAGGGATGGACAGGGAAATTTGGATCAGCAGGGGTTGCTGACAGAGAAGGAAGATCAGAAGGATCTTCTGATGATTGGGGGAATTTCAATATTCCTACCATGTGCCCACGAAGAGGCAGAAAGTTGTATTGCAGGTGTAGCAACAGCAGAAGAATGGTCACTGCGGGAGATGACTGTCGAAGAAGAAGAGTTAGAACAAAATTTGGGAGCTGCCCAAGCGAGAGAAGAGAGTGAGCATTCCGGGGAATGGCTCAAAACATGCAGCGTTGGAACTGAAAAGGCTGAAACAGGAGAATTTGCAGCAGAAGATGGAGGAGGCGAGCATTCTGAGGAATGTCTCAACATATTCAGCCTGGGAGCTAAAAACCAAGAAGCTGCAGCACTGAGGCTGACAGCAGAAGCAGAAAGTGAGTGTTCTGAGGAACAGTTCAACAAATTCAGCCAGCAAGCTGAGAGCGTTGTAGCACTGAAGCTAACAGCAGAAGAAGTCGAGGAACAGGCATATAGATTTATTACTTCATGGGAGATTGAGCTAGATATGTTGGAGGATTGGCTGAACCATCCAGAGCCGGCAAGAGAACTGGAAGAATTTGAGTTGTCAGAGAAGAAGATGACTGAGAAGCAGGATAGTCAAGAAGAGACTACAGGGATGAAGACTGCAGCAGAGTGGCAATTGAAGGCCACAGATGAAGATGAAGAAGATAGCATGGGGGATCCTAGCAATCTGCCCATGTGCCAAAAAAATTTGCAGCTGGGGAGACTGCAAGAATTGGACCAACCAAGGGAGCAGCTCGACCAAGAGATAGAGGACATCAGAAGGCTGATGTTGAGGTCAGTGCAGACTACCAGCGAAGAGAAGTTGGGCAAAGAAAAGGCAGCAGCAGCAGCGCAGCGGAAGCAACAACAACAGCAGAGTGGAGCGGATGAGAAGCTCCAAAGACTTGTTTGGGACCCAGAAGGATTCCAACAGCTACAGGGGAAGCTCATGAGCAGGAGCTCATGAATTTTTGCAGCTGTGGAGTATGATGCAGGAGCATCGCTCCATGTCAGCCAGCCAGCCACGTCAGCGAGCATATATTCCAAGGCTGAAGAGAGGCGCAACCTCATTTTAAATTTAAATTGAATGTAATTAAATGTGGTTAGGTTGTTGAGCCAGGAAATCCATGCCCTTGCGCAGGCTGTAGATAGGATAGGCAATTAATGTGTTGTATGGCTGAGATCTAGCTCCAGATCCTGTACTAGACATCCCATTCATGGTAATTGATTGTAAATTAATTAGAGTAGGTAAATCCTGGAGGGAAGCACTAAGAGCCCCTCAGGCAAAAGAGATATAGGGATCTCATTTTGAGGGTGAATGAGGAGAGAGAGAGAGAGCCGAGAGAAAGATTGAGGAACACCTTGTAAAATATACAAGCATTTGCCATTATTAATACAGAGCAATTTTTCCTGCATTATCTGTCATTATGTGTATGTCTGTGTATGTGTTCACTATATGCTACATTTGTGTATTGTTATTATGCCATTGCAGGGAGTGTGTTTGATTTCACGTTCGAGAGGTCTTTGAGGTTTCATGCCATGAGGGCGTGACATAGTGTTGAGACTCTGAATACCAGTGCACAGAGGGTGGCACTTTTGAACTCGTGAGGAGTCAGACAGAGATGTGCTGAGGCACAGGACTGAAGTCATCACCGTATATAGAAGGAGAGCTTTTGGGGTCACTGAACACCTCAATAGTCAAGGAAGTGTAGCTGAGATGCTGTTGTGGACAGAATCTCTGAGGAGCTCTATAGGAGCTCTACCAAGAGGGTATCGAACGTGTGTACAGAAGTGCACAGAGAAAAGAACTCTGCTGGGAGTTCTGAAAGACCAGAGTTCTGTTGAGGATTCTGAGGGCTCTGTCTAGAGGACATTGAGTCAAGTGCATGAGTGCACAGGGAAAGCATAACTTTTGGGTGTTCTGTGGCAGAAATACCCCGCCAGGAGGTCGTTGAGAGAGTGTGCAGATAGCCCAGGAGGAAGGAACTCATTGAGTTCTATTATCTAAAGGAAGCATCCACTGAGGGAGTTTTTACTGGGTTACTAAATAACCAGAGTACTCAGCAATAGGTTGCTTGAATTGGGATACTTCCAGAAGGCATTTTATTCTCCACCTGTGGGAGAAAGTGGAGAAGAACTGAGCTTATGTAGAGGTCGAAGCTACAGGACCAAATCTCAGGAAGGGGAGCACTTTTACGCGTCTCAACAAGACTCAACCGAGGGTTCGCAGAGGAGGAGAAGCGCACAAGAGTCCGGAAGACCCAACACTTGGAGAGTGATTGGACGTTGAGCGCAAGGAGTGCGCCAGCCTTCAGTTGAAGGAGTGGGAGAAGTCAAGCTCAGGAGGGATAGTTCCGTGTAAACAGTGTGGGAACAGACCCAAGAGAAGCTTCAAATAAGGCAGAGTTTTGGAACGGAAGGATTCTCAAGGAGGAGAATCGACGGCTAGGATTCGACGAGGAGAATCGCGAAATCCCGCCGACCGTCAGATTGTGGAGAAGCTGTGGGGAAGTTAACCCAAGCACCATCGCATATCGACATTCGACGATTGACGAGGTGAGGTGCAGACCCGTTGAAATCGCGAGTTGTGAATCCCCGATTTAATCGGAGCCGTCGATCAGAGCAGGGACACGTGGAGCAGGATTCTGAGGAATCGGAGAATCAAGGTTCGGCGTTCGGGCTTTTTGACATCAAGAAAACTTGCATCGTGGATCCACGAAATCCCGAGGGTGACATGGCAGAGTGGAGCCACAGGTACGAGTGGAGTCCAGGTGGCATTGTATCGGGGAAGCGGCACCTCGGTACTTGGGGTTTGGAAAGTCAGAGTGTTGACATCGCGGATAGCGATTTCCCGATAGGGAAATCCCCGACGGAAGTGAAAGCGTTGACCCGTTGACCATCGAGGTTCGTGGTTTTGAATTGCACGAGAACGTGCATACAAGGTTCGCGATAGCGCGAACACTGATTTCCTGATTCGCGAAGGGGAGATCGTCGAAGGAGATATCTATGGGTACAAACTTCCGACAAGGGATTTCAAAGAGTCTTTGACTCTTCAGGCCATAGTGTAGGAGAAGGTCCTGTTGGAGCGACGGTCCGCTGAGGGGTAGGTTGCGTCATTCCGTCATATACATCTTGTAGCCAAAGAACTTCCATGATGTACAATATATTCTTTTACTAGTGAGAACTCAGCAGGCGTTCAAAAATATTGGCATTAATAAACAAACAATGGATTTTCTTTTGTAAGATACTTAGCCCTTTTCCCCTTTTCTTCTTCCCGTCTATTATCGTTTTCTAGTTATATACTTAGTCCCATTTCTAAGATCACGGCCTCCAAGGTTTTTCAGGATGACATATCTTCATCTCGATCTATATCCTCACATGATGAATATGATCAGCCATTGTTCCTTTCCATACTTGGCCAATTTTATGCCTGCAGTTGTCGGGTTGGTGCTTTCAAACTCTGTTTCTTATTGCTCTGTGATATACACGTTGCACTCAAAATTTTAGTGATCTACAATTCCACCGTGGACTCCTTAAACTCACAAGATGTGTCAAAGTAATTCATGTCCTTCCTAATATACATTAATTATTGTATTACTAGTGACAACTGAACACACTGGTACGAAACAATTAGCACTCGCACCTTGGCCATATACAAACACATTGGCAGTTTCACGAAATCTCCAATTACTGGTCACTGTCTCGTGTTCCTCCCATCGTCGTACTTCTTTCCAAATATGCAACAAAAAATGATTATTACTAAAAATCCATCATGTAACAACCATAAATATTGTTATTAATAATCAAAAGTCTTGAGGACTAACCATCCCTACAAAACTTGTCCAAGAACATGAAAAGATATTTCCAGGTAATGGCAGAGCTATTACAAATTTCAATATATTAGAGAAAACAAGTCCGAGTCAATGTTTCCCTATTCCATACTTGGACACTTTTTTGATTGTGGGTTCCCAGATTCATGGCATCAGAATTGTGTTTTGAATATTCTGTGACTTGCAAATAGTGCTCGAAGTTCCACGATATACAATTTGTGTGATGGAATACCCCGTCACAAGCCCAACCAACCACTGTTTTTTTTTCTTTCTGTTTCTTATGGATTTAAACGTCATTTCTGAACCATTCCTCAATTCGCATATTGGTAGATTCTTATCTTTATTTAAATCTACACACCATTATCCCAATCGAACTCGGTCCCTTTCATTACTTAGCTAATTATCTAACCATCGGGTCCTGGGTTTGCGGTATCCAACACTTATGTCCCATGTTTCGTCATATACATCTTCCACCCAAAGAACTGTGATTTTCAATTTATGCTTTTACTAACAATAACTTACCAGGGGTTCGAAAAGATTGGCATTAATAAACGAACAATAGATGTTCTACTATGAGATACTTAGCCCTTTTTCCCTTTTCTTATTCCCCTTTATTATCTCTTTATGGTTATATACTTATTTGCCTTTCTATGATCACGGGTTCCAGCATCGACAGGCTGACATATCTTCATCTCCATCAATATGTTCACATGAGGAATCCGACTAGTCGTTGTTCCTTTCCATACTTAGCCAATTTTATGGTTGCGGTTGTCGGGTCGGCGGTTTCGAACTCTATTTCTTCTTGTTCCTTGATATACATATTTCACTAAAAACTTATGTGATCTACAATTTGATTGTAGACTCCTCAAAATCACAATCTTCACTCTACCTAGTGTCACAAATGTTTCAAAATATTTGTCGTTGACTTCACGTCCTTCCTAATATAGATTAATTATAGTCTTTCTTGTGACAATTGAACACACTGGTACCAAACAATTGGCACCCGGACATCCTTCATATACAAATTGACAGTCGGCCCACTATTCCTTTCCATACATAGCCAATTTTATGCCTGCGGTTATCGGGTTGGTGCTTTCGAACTCTGCTACTTCTGGTTCTATGATATACATATTGCACTCAAAACTTTTGTGATCTATGATTTCACTGTGGACTCCTCCAACTCGCAATATTTACTCTACCAAGCCTCAAAAATGTTTCAAAGTATATTTCGTTGCCTTCCATCCCCACTGACTTTGCGTTCTTCCTAATATACATTAATTATAGTCTTACTAGTGACAATTGAACACACTGGTATGAAACAATTGGCACTCGGACATCCGCCATATACAAATTGACTGCGAAACCTTGACATCATCCCCTCTTCTATGTTACAGATTATGCACTCAAATGTTGTGAGAGAAAAAATTTGACCGTCAGGGCCTCCCATCTTCTTGGGAGACCTTGTCACCATATTTTGGATCCTCATGTTGGCGGGTTCACGAAATCGCCAATTCCTAGACATTGTTTCCTATTCTGGCCATCCTTGTACTTCCTTACAAATATGCAACACCAAAGTTTTAATATTAAAATGATATCATGCAACAACCATAAAGATCGTCATTAATATGAAAAACTCTCAAGGTCTAACCATCCCTACAAAACTTGTCCAAAAACATGCAAAGAAGATATTCCATTACAAATTTCAATACGTTAGCAAAAACAAATCCGGCCCAGCATTTCCCTATTCAATACTTGGGACACTTTTTCGATTGCAGGTTTCTGGATTACAACCTCAAAATTGTGTTTTGAATCTCTCGCGACTTGCAAACAGTGACTCGAGTTCTGCAATATACAATTTTTCCACTGGAATGCCCTATCATGAGCCCATCCATCCATTGTTCATTTCAATACTTGGCCCCAGGTTGTCTTTATCTCCATGGAATTGTACATGTGTTGTGTATCGATTCTACCCTTCCCTTTCCTTGTTTCATACTTAGACATTTTTTTGATTGTGTGTTTCCGGACTGGCGGGCTCAACATTGTGTTTCCAATGTTCCACGACTAGCAAACAATAACCGCAATTCCATGATATACAATTTCTCTACAGGAATTCTTCATCATGCCCTCTTCCATGTTACATGTTCTGTGGTCAACACTCCCAAGAAATACAATTTTACCCTTAGCGAAAAATAGTATGGCCTAGAATTTCCCTATTCAATACTTGGACACTTTTTTTTATTGTCGTTTCCCAGATTAACCACCTCAAAATTGTGTTTCGAATCTCCTGTGACTTGCAAATAGTGCCTGAAGTTCCGCTATATATAATTTGTCTGGTAGAATGGGCCATCATGAACCCAACTGTCTGTCATTCATTTCAATACTTAGCCCCAGGTTGGATGTATCTCCATTACATTATACATGTGTTGTGTATTGACTCTGCCCTGCTCTTTCCCTATTTCATACTTAGACATTTTTTCTATTGCGGGTTGTCGGACTATCAGGCTCAGGATTGTGTTTCCAATGTTCTATGACTAGCAAACAATACCCTCAATTCTGTGATATACAATTTGTGTGTAGGAATGCATCACCATGCCCTCTTCCATGTTACATGAATGCCCTGTCACAAACCCAGTCGTCTGTCATTCATTTCAATAATTAGCCCCGGGTTGGTTGTATCTCCATTTCATTGTACATGTGTTGTGTATCAATTCTACCCTTCCCTTTCCCTATTTCATACTTAGACATTTTTTCCATTCCTAGTTGTTGGATTGGCGGGCTCAGGATTGTGTTTCCAATGTTCCACGACTAGTAAATAGTACCCACAATTATGTGATATACAATTTGTGAACAGGAATGCATCACCATGCCCTCTTCCATGTTACATGTTATGTGGTCAACACTCCCAAGAAATACAATTTGACCCTGGACCCCCCACTTCTACTAGTTGTATCTTGTATCCCTATTACGAAGCGTCATCAACTGCTTTCGATAATTATCCATTCCTTACTTGTTGTTCCTTGTCACCGCCACCTTCCTGCTCTCTATTCGCAAGCTTTAATGCTAGCACTTCGTTGTGCATGAACCTTAAACATGGCATTAATGAGTGAAAGGGCATGAAATACAAATTCACCATCGGACTCCCATATCATCCCCTCTTCCATGGTACACATTTTTCATTCAGAAAGTTTCGTGAATACAATTTGACCTTCGGGAAGTCACGTCTCCTAGAGAACCATTGTCACCCTGATTCTAAACGTCGTCCGACGACTTTCCATATTTGTCGATTTCATGGAATCTCTTTCGCGGTACCTCAGGTTGGAGGGTTCACGAAATCTCCACTTCTTAGTCATTGTTTACTATACTCGACCAAGGTTCAATGGGATATATATTATAAGTTTCAATATATTGGCAAAAACGAATCCGCCTAGTCGTTTCTCTATTCCATAATTGAGCCACGTTTTCGATTGTGGGTTCTCGGATTGGCAGCCAACGTTTGCAGCTCCATTGTTATGTGTCTTGCAAACATTACCCAGAATTCCACAATTTTCAAATAGACCTCTGGAATTTCCTATCATGCCCTCTCTAATACATACAATTTGACCCTCGTGCCCTCACCTCCAATGGTTGTCCCTTGTAACCCTGTTATGAAGCCCGCCTGACCTCTTTTGATAATTAGATACTCCTTGATTACTCTTTCCTATCCCCATGACCTTTGTACTTCTTTATTAATATGAAATTAGTAACCTTTCATGCCAACAACTTAGCATACATGAACCATCAACATTTTTATTAATGAGCGAAACGCTGGAGGACATCTCCCATTAATACTCATTAAACAATTATCTACATAGAGTTATATTGTACCTTATGATTGTTCATCTCAAACACGGGTCATTATGTTAGACTATTCAGGAAATCTCCAATGATTAATTGCTAATTTTCGTATCGTCCACATTTGTACTTATATGTATGCAATTACTAGTCTTTAAGGCTAACAACGCATCATGCAGCAGTCGTCGAAATTGTAATTAATGAGAAAAAGTTTAGAGGAAGTATCCCATTCACACACATTGGACCAAGATTGGCACAATGTTATATTATCCTTTCCAACTCTTCATTTCAAACATCGTCTCGAGCAAACAAATGTTCTTCTAAACTTATGGTAGCATTTCAACAACAGGTTTTTAGATATAGAGTCAATATCTTCAGACATCGAGACCAGAACTTCTAGTGGTCCAAGGCATACTCTTACTATTCATCGGATTCCTCCCAAAAGGAAGTGATTTGGACCTCCAGAATCCCTTGTGCAGGCTGCATCCCTGAGGTTTTTGACTGTAAGGAGCTCATCTCTTGGTGTGCTGAAAAATATATTTCAAGACAAAGAATCATTTTTCTGCATGACCATTCTCTTATTTCTTTGTCACCTCAGGTCTTCCACAAGATGTTAAGATTGCCAAAGACAACAATGACCTTCAGAGGAGAAGACTGCAAGAAGTTCGTAGAAAAACATGATAATGGGTTGGACATATTACCAAAATTCCTAGAAGACCCGATAGTAGATCCTGAAGTTATCACAAATTTGCAGGTAAGTTCCTTTAGAAATCCATTCCAGGAAATTACTTGGTTGTTTACAAGAATAGTGGGACATGAATCCTTGACAAGTGTTTCTCGTATGGTTATTTATATTTTGTTCTTCACAGTCAATGAACAATTCATTTTCGATTGGGGAAAGCTAATTTCCATTGAAATCTATTCCCAACTGTGACGATTCAAAGAATCGAATAAATTTTATATGTCTTCCTACTTGATTTTTGCAATAGTGCATTGTTGCTCGTTTCCAAAATTGTCTCTTTCCAAGAAAATAAACTGTGAATTTGCACCAGTAACATTTTGTTACCAAGACCTCTGAGGCACAAAGCCTCCCATTGTTTATATGAGGTTCTTAATGGCCTTGTCTAAGTTTTCAAAGTTTATTCTTAGGAAAGGATGCTCTTCGGATGTCTGTCCAGGAAACCAGGTTTTTGAACAAGAAGGGCACACTTGAACAAAAGGAAAATCACAGTGTTCTAATGGTCTTTGGCTCGAAGGAAAATCAGTCTTTCCTTCCATGCCACATCACGGGAAAGATGTTCATTACAGAAATAACAAGGCAATACAAATATTGGTTTCATTTTTTCCATGAAAAGAAAAAAAAATAGTTCATTCCTCTGCCCTGGAAAGTCGGGGACTTCGTGTGTAGAAATGTCAACAACATTGATGAATTCGCAAGCCATGTCAAGAACATGAACCTCGCATATGCTGAAAGGATAAAAGGGTTCGACCCTAATGGGATTTTTTGAGAACATTTACTATCAGTTGGCTTCAACATATCTTTTATGAATAGGCACCTGGATGAAGACATAAACAGTGACGACAAAACTCCTGCTTCTGACAATTGCGACATAAATAGATTTCAAAGCGCGACTGGGTTGTACATACAACAGGGAAAAGTATCTGATGAGAAGAGTGGCAAGTCCCCCGCTAGCACTCCCAAGAGAAAACCATCACGGATCATCTCTTCAACAACCCACCCCAGTAAGAAATAAACCTAGAAATATTCAAACAGAGGAGGGGATAAGAACCCTCCTCATACAAAAATTGATAGTTCTCACAAAATTCCCCTAACGAAGAAACGAAAAAACATTGTAAGGCAGGGGGACGAACCCAAAATTGAGAGTGAAAAGATGCAATTTGAAGTTGAAATTGAGAACATAGACAAAATTCGCCCATCCGCAGATGTCGTGCACCATAGTTCTACAATGGAAATAGCTGAGATCGACATTTTTTACGAAGATTAATCCTTCGTATTCCAGAGCGTTGTTTTTTCCAACCAATCTAAAAATATCATCATTGAAAAGATAGATGTAACAAACAAGAAATCCAAATCTTGTATAATGATTAATTTTAGGAAAATGAGGTCATCCCACATCTCCCTATTTCACCATGTAACCAGTGATGCTCTAAATTATTTCATTGGAGGAATTGAAGTGGAGAATTCCAGACTGAATGACCGCATCAAGGAATTGGAAGAATCTTTCATTGCTACCCCTGAGTTTGTCAGTCCTTTAGAAAAAACCATGCCTTCTACCCTTGCATCCAAGTTAAAAGGATCCTCCAACTTCGACACATCATGTAGAACCATTGTAGAGAATAACATAAAGAAAAGAATGCAGCTAGTTTTTGAAGCATGGGAAACATCAGAAAATATATCTTCCTTTCTAAAGAGGGCATATGATGTGGACCAACATTTGCAGACGAATTTAAAATATGATAAACGTTTCTATGACTAGATATTGACCCCTTTTTCCAACCATGCCATCAACAGCTTGTATCTGAAAAGAAGACAAGACATTCTCCCCTCCCTAAAGCGCACCAAAAAAATAAAAGGATGTTGGCAAAAGAAAATTAATAACTTGTAGCTCATTGTCGAATCATGTGAACAAGCCATATCAGAAAAAGAAGAATTATTCTGTAACTTGGCCCAAATAGACTTAGCCGGAAGTAACAATGAGATTCAAGACCCAAACTTAATGCTCAATTCCTTGTCAATGACCAAAGAAGCCTTCGATGAAAAACTTGATATTTTTAATGGGTTGTCTTTTGAAAAGTTTTACAACATAGTTGAATATCGTGTAGATGAGGCTGAGAGTTGGCTACTGTACTATTCGACACACAATGAAGAAATTGAACAGGCTCTGCATAGTATTTCTATGGATCTAAGGAAATTATAAAATGATCTTCTCAACATAGAAATCCAGGATGAAATCAACGTGGCCCCCATGAGAAGCTACATTGAATAATGGTTCCCACGGAGAATGGATAGCCTCATCGACAAAGGGAAACAACCAGTTGGCATGATTCTAGTGATCGTTGACGACACCAACAAAAATGCATTTGCTTCATAGTAAGTCTATACTGATGTCATCTTGTTTTCTTTACCAATTCAGTTATTATACCTGTTTAAATAGAAATCTCTAACCAAAAACTAATAACTTCTAATTTCTTCTTTTTAGGTCTTCCTCTCTATTTTCGCGCACTTCACACTTCTTCTTTCTACAGTCCTATTTCTTGTAATTATTTCTTTTATGGTCCACGGGAGCCCCAATTCCTATGTATATGACAAACACATTTAAATTTCTAGAAATATGGAACAAATTCCATAAATATGTAACAAACATTTTTAATTTTTGATAGATTTCAAAGAAAACTAATTCGGAAATGCTAAAAAAAATTCCTTCAACTATGATGGATGTCAGGAAATTGCGTTTATGATTTTAGAATGTTACTGTGTGTGTTATTAATATTTGATAAATTTCGAAGAAAACAAATTCAAATTTTCATTCAACTATGTTGGATGTAAGGAAATTGTGTTTATTATATTTGAATGTTTAATGTTTGTACTTCATGGTCCCTTTCTCCAGGAACCTTTCTTCCAAGTCATTTAGATAGAAAGTTTCTAAATCCCATGTTTGAACTATAAACACCCCAAGAAAAAACTGCCTCGTTCGCATATTAACCTTAGGGGGTCATCTACAAGACAAATGTCTTGTCAATGGCTAGTGACACGCTTCCACAAAGGCATCCTTTGCATGGATACCACATGTATTTCAAACTGCTTCCCACGTGTTTGTACTCGATCGCGTTGTAACAATGCATTTATTCCCATTCCAACCTAGCAGGGACTACGCTACCATACAACACTTATTTTTTTTTAATATCTATTTCAAATACAATTTATTTTATATAAATTTTTAAAATTATATCAATTTATTTTATATAATTTTTAAAAATTATGTTCTTATAGTAGGATATTTTAAATATCTATTTCAAATACAATTTATTTTATATCATTTTTAAAAATTATATTTTTTTATAGTAGGATAGTTTTAACTAAGCTTTCCCTTTCACTTTTAAATGTGTATTTCAAATATACATTTATTTTAGATCATTTTGAAAATTATTTTTTATATTAAACTTATTCTAAGAAATTCCAAAAAAATAAACAATATGATATAATTATATTTAATTTTCTTAATAAATAATATGAACTTTAATAGATTTTTTTTTAGTTTTTCCGTCACTTTCAAGGGTGTTCCTTTGAAAAATTTATTCGTTCTAAATAATTTTGAAATTTATTTTATATATTGGACCTTTTTTTATATAAATATGAGAATCTTCCACTTAAAAGTGTCCCTTTCAAATGTATATTCATTTTAGATAATTCTGGAAATTATTTTTAATAGTGAATTTTCTTAATAAATCAATATGAGATTGATCTTTTTTCGACTATCTTAAAATATAATTTTTTAAATTTATCTTGTATATATATGAGACTTGTTTAATAAATATGAAATTGGTCATATTCAATTTTTAGTAAACAATATGCAATTAATAATCTTCAATTTTTTAATTTATCTTGTATATGAGACTTGTTTAATAAATATGAAATTGTTCATATTCAAATTTTTTAGTAAACAATCTGCAATTAATAATCTTCAATGTTTTAATATTTATTTTTAGGTGTAAATTTTATTGCTATTATTTGTTGTATACAGAAAATATAAATTCATTTTACAGTAAAATATTAAAGCAATTTTAACATCCATCTCATATCTTTGAATCTTTAAGTATTGAGAGATTTACATTTTAATTAATTTTTTATCTTTCTACTTCTTTAATAAATTCAAAGTTAAATATATTTACACTGGTATATTAATATCATTCATTTAAAAGTGATTGGAGAGGCTCTACGAAAATCATAACAAAAACCCCTCTTTGTATGCACCGAATCCTCATACATATGCAACCGTTGAACCTAAGGTAGTCATGTTGCACTAGGTTGATGCCACTGATCGAACAAGATGAATCTAGAAGGGTGGGGGAAATCCCCCTCTTACAAGAATGTGGTCTCCAACGACAAATAAAGATTGCAGGCAAAGTGACCTGCCTTTCATCCCCCGTCTCACCTACGAGATCAGATCTTATTCAAGGAACATGAGCTCAGTGAAGAAATGGAAGTTAAGTCGAGAACGTATCATCCAAAGGCATCTCATGGATGGGAACCATGGAAATGCATTCTCTAATCGGACAAACAACCAAGGTACACCATTAGCTCAACCAGGGTCGATGAACACACCCACCTCATGAGGGAGCATTCTATCATTGACAAGTTTCTGGGGCTATGTCCTTCTGAAAGAGATCTCATGAGATGGATCAAAGAATGGTGGAACCCCAAGGGAGACTATGAAGTGCAGCTTAGCTCAAAGGGGTTTTTCACGATCATCCTCTACATTTTGGAAGATAAGGACATGTTTTTTTATAATGGGCCATACTTATACAACTATTTTGGGCTATTCCTTAGGTTCTAGACGAGTTATTTCATCCCAGAGAAAGAAGACTTCACAATGGCACCAGTATGGATAAGATTATATTCCCTTCCAAAGGAATTATGATTGGAGGAAATCTTCATGGGAATAGGAAACACCATGGGAATATATGTGAAATATTATAAGGCCACTAAGTAGAGGAAATACATTTCCTAGGCTCAATTCTACGTCTACATGGACATATCAAAGGCTCTACCAAGCTCAATAACCCTAGAGTATCTAGATGAGGAATGGAATCAAACAATGGACTATGAGCATATTCCTTTCCATTGTAGAAAGTGCCATGAGCACGGTCACCTCTTCTATGCTTGTCCTTTTGTTATAACCCTAATTTTCACCAGACATGCTTACCTGGCATCAAGCCATCTCAGATTCCTTCTTTGCCAAAAAACTGCTAAACAACTCTTCTTAAAAAACCCTTTTATAAAGGCCCACGTGCCCTACTCCATTACTGCATGCATGTACATGCTAGCTAACCCAAGACAACCCACGTGTACCTACAAAAGCATGAAAAAAGGAAAGTTGTTGATGGAACACACAACTTTGGGTGAGTTAACTAAACCTTTCGACCATGCATGGCCGAGGGTTCGACTAAATACCTAGCTTCTTCTAGCCTATAAAATAAGGGTTAGGGGTCCCATTTGGAAGAGGAGAATCATAGTAAAGAAACTATACCCGATTGTGCATTCCCTTTGTCCCAACCTTTAGCCTTCCTTGTGCAAAGAGAAATATAGAGCAAAGAAGTTGGAGGATAGTTGAAGAGGAGCCCAGGACTAGGTTCGTGGAGTAGTGGTCAGCTTCACCATTGTAAGTTGATTTGTTGAAGTTAATAATAAAGAAGTATTTTTCCCGTCCCACCATATGAGGTTTTCACGTTTTATTGCATACATGTTGATTGAATCTCTAACCCATTAATCTATATATAAAATGCACGTGGAGTTCTTTGTTTGTATTGTGTCAATGTAGGTCATGCTTGGGAGGAGAGCTGCAGTCAAAGAGCGATCAAACGTGAATAATGATCGACATCAAACTCCCAAAATAAGGTATGCTCACTTGATCTTCTTAACTATGTATTTGCCTAAGAATAATGGGGATTAGGTCTGGAATGACAATAGAAAGTAGGAATCTTTAGGTCTTTTCTGCATGCATGATAAAACCCTAAGTGCTAGTCCGTAGAGGGATTTCCCACTCACAACACCTTTGAATGTCTAGAACCCAAAAGCAGGAGAGGGGAATAAAAAGGAAGGTTATACTATAGTTATAGGCAGGAAAAGACAAACCCCAGGAAAAAAACTCAAGAAAGAACTTAGAAGATCCCTAGCAGAAACTCCTTCGACATTCTCAACCAACTCTGAGAAGAAGAGGAGGTAGGAAATCCGCAAAAAAAATACAATCAACGACAACAACAACGATGAAACTACACAACTTGACGACGAACACAACTTACACATTCAGGCAATAGACAAAAATGACTCAGCATACTAGCACTTTAGGCAACTAGACGAAACAAGCATTAATCAAGAGACAGATAAAAATGAATACGCGCCCATCACAAGAAAGACAATGCCTACAAGATAAGGACAACATTAACATCCCGACACAATGGCTTTGATGACCAGTAACTAGAAACCTCTATAGCGTGCAAAACCAAATACATTAAGGCGCTACAAAAACAAGTACCAACATCAACTACCCAAACAATATGCCCACAATGGGAAGCCAAAGACCCTGGCCAAGTTATCATTCACATTTATCCATCAGGGTGCACAATGGTCCCCTCATCAACATTCACATCGTTACAAGGTGATAGGCGTGACAGTAACCCTGACACAACAACATACCTAGACCTTTGACCTAAGCACCCAAGCAACAAGTCAACAAGATTCAAGGTGACATCACTAAAATTAAATTACGCAACCAACCGAAGGATTTTTGTTTTCTTAAGAGGCATATTTTTAGGAATTCTCCCACACTGTAAAACAAACTAATTAAATAATATCTAAAAATTGCATGTGCACGGATATTCCATTTTCATTCTCTAGTAGAATGTTATTGAAGGCTAGCTTACTCATAAGTGATATAAGAAGTTAGAACTTACATTTTGTTATGCCAAAATAACGTTTACCATCATAAAAAAAGTAAGGTAATATATTAAGATCGTGAATTCAAGGGTCTCCTTTTGGATTAAATAGAACTTCCACCTCTTCTTATCTGTCAGTTTGAAATTTGTTGTCCATAATCATTATTCTATCTAGCAACATATGCTAACTAACAATATCACTATTTGACGACAATATGCTAACTATCAACAATATGCTAACAACAATAAAATCATTGTCTAATGAGTAGATAAAATCATTGTATAATAAAATCACCATCCATTAATTCTGTTATATTACTGCTATCCATTTCATTTTGGAAATCTATAATTAGAAAAGGTTCACAGTCTAACAAATGATATATATCGCTATCCATTTTTCTATTATAATTACTGTATCTAGTCCATTCTGAAATCACTATTTAACAAATATACTATATAAACCCAATAAATCCATTGCCTATGAGTACATTATGTGGTTGTCTATTAATATATGACATGATGTCTATCCAAATATGTTATTGTTGTCTATTCAAAAGGTATGGTGTTGCAGACTAGTAAATGCATGATATTTCTTAGTTAATATGGCATACAATATTGTTCTCTACTAAAGGTATGGTATCATAGTCTAATAAATACATGAAAATGTTGAGTTAGTTATGATATTCAACTCATCGTCAAACACATCAATGATTACAACATTGTTATTTACCTATTAAAAATGTTGCCATTGACATGTAAACGTTGTTTATCATACATGATAGAATTGTCATAAAATATAATGAACACAACATACAAAATTGTTTCCATATACAAATCGTTGCATATAATTCACTATCTAAAAATACACATCATACAAAAATCGTTGTCATCATTGTCATGCACAACACAAATTTGTTGTCATATACAACATAAAATCATTGTCATTCTCAGCATAAGGTTGTTTTCCACGATATGGAAATCCATAATACTAAATTGTTTTCAACAATAAACAAGTTTCTATTCAAATGAAATCAACATAGTAGTGAAGGATGGGGGAAAATTCATTGTGTAAAGAAGATGAAATCACAGTGTAGAGAAGGATGAATTCACAGGGTAAAAAGAGATGAAATCGTAGGATAAAGAGAGATGATATCGTTGTGTAAGGAATATATAATTTCATTGGTGAATGGATTATAAATTTGTTGTGTGTAAACACTGTGTATTATTCCCATAAATCGTGGTGTAGATTTTGTGTAAAGTGTCAAGAAAGTCATGGCGTGGAGGCTGTGTAATAAACCAAGTAAAACGTAGAGTAATATGCTAAAAAAAATATCATTATCTAGATACACATAGTATAGTAACACCGTCTAAAAACGCACAGTGTAAAATGCCATCCAAAATACATGACAAATCGCAGACTTATCAAAAAATCAGACACATCAAAAATGCAGTTACACAGTCATAAACGTAGTGATGTTCTAGAAAACATGATTTGGTAAAAACTATTTGAGAAAAATGATTTGGGAAACACGATTTCTTCAGAGATTAATCCTTTAAATATTAATCATTCAAGGTTAAACATTCAAACGCAGAGTTTAAACATTTCAAGGAAACATAGAGTTGATCAATCAAGGAAAGGTAGAGGCAATCATTTAATAGGAATGCAGAGATAATAAACCATAAGAAAACGCAGACATGAATCGATCAGATATGAACCAAAAAAAAACACAGAGATACTCAATCACAAGAAGGTGGTAGTTCTAATCATTCGACAATGGATCGATAACAAATGCATAAATACTCATTCACAAGAAGACACAAATATTAGAGATTAATCATAAGATAAAAATGTAGAGATAATTAAGGGATATATAGCTTGGAAAAATTCATCCTTCACTTATTATCCATGGATAGGAAAGCAGGGCATTTGAATCTATAGTTCTTTAAACACTGGAGTGTCACCCGTCAATTCATGTCTTGGCCGACTACTCAGGCACAGCCTAATTACTAAAGGATAAGGGACAGAAGATAAAAACTCAATTCATCTTTGCATTAATCAATAAAAACAAACACACTGAAGTCACTGCAATCAGAGGTTGGGTTCACCAAGGAAAATCAATTCAGAATACAGTGAGAAAGGGGATTACAAATATCATAGGAAAGCAGGTGCAAGAAAGCTCATGGCAATGAAATCTTCAACCGAGCACAGAAAAATGACATGTGCAAATTAAATTTCATTGAAAGTAACAACTTTAACTGGCATACCTTAGCCAAACGTGAATTCTTCGAAGTTGTTGTCCTGTGCGCGCTCCATCCAGCTCCCGCTTTCCAATTGATGTGACCTCACCGGTACCTCCCAGCCAATGCTACGGGTACTCTTCTTCCCCCTCATGCCCCCAAGCCACAAAGGGGCCACGCACACAATACCAGAGAATGCTAGCACCCATCTTGCCTCGCAAGGTCCAGCTACCACTCGTTACCTGACTTGGGCATCCTAACTCCCAAAAGAGAAAGTTCAGTCAAGGTAAACTTTCAACACTGTAAAGTTATGCATAAAGATAAAATCCATACTCCTCCTCCTCCATTATTTTTATAAATATTTTTTTTAGTAATTAGTTTCCAAAATTCTCATTAAATTCCTTTTTTAGTTAATTAATTTCGAAAAACCTCCCCCATACACATGTCACCCATCCCCTAGTGGCACCAGAAAATAAATTTTATTAATTAATTAAATATTACTATTTCCCTCACCCACCTAAAAGAATTCCTAAAAACGCTCCTTGGTATCCCAATATTCCATTAAAAATATTAAATGAATTATGTCTTACTTAATTCCCAATTGAGTTCATAAATGGAAAGTTCCCTAGGCAAGATTCCTTACTAAGTTAGACATTCAAATTTTTCTTTACGTTTCCCCTTTTCTTTAAGTTTCCTATTTCTTTTAAGTTTTCCTATTTTTCCTTTTCAACTAAAAATCAATTTAGCAAGTGTATATAAAACAACCATTTACCCCTTTTCCTCCTTAATTAAAAATTAATTTAGCAAGTGCAGATAAAACAACCATTTACCCTTTTTTTCTTTTTAACTAAAATTTAAATTAGCAAATGTAGATAAAAACAACCATTTCCCCATTTTTAAATTTTAATCCTCCATTATAATTTTGACTTTAATAAATAAATTTAAAATTATTACCCCCGGTTCTTGTTACATGTTTGTTTACTATTATTTTTTTTTTGACCACATGTTCTACTTAGACCTAGATTTTAATTTTACTAGGTTGGGCAACATTTTTTTTTATTAGGGAAAATTGTTTTTAAATATTACTTATCACATCATTCATTTGAAGGTCGTCTAGGTTTATTCACCTACCAGTTAAAATTGTGATGTGCCCTTCAGGATGCACTGCGTGCTCCAAAGGTTTCACTCACCTCTTTGTGTTTCCTTGCACGACATGCCCTTTAGGATGCACCACATGCTCCAAGGGTGCCACTCGCCTCTTGATTGACATTGGTAGACGTCAAACCGCTAGAGTCAATACTTGGCCAGGTGATCTTGTGGGAGACTAAGAGCCTCTAAGGAATAAGGCCCCTACCTTATTGCATGCCCCTTAGAATCATCATGAGAAATTGTCACAGTCTTCCCTCATGGCATCATGGGTCTTCTCGAACTAGGTAATCATTAACCTACAGTTCGAACCATGAAAAGAGTACTAGTAGGTTGTGGTAGGGTTATTTCCACAACTCTCCCTCAAGTCTTTGGTTGTCTTTCGTAACCCCTCTATTCCACGTGTGTTTGGTCGACAAGCTATCGTCAGCCTGCATTCATCAACGAATCATGTAAGAAAATATTATCAATCATCATGACATCTAATCATATGTACATATGTCACATAAACAACATTCAAATCCCAATTGTCCACTCCCTGACTCGATTAGGAGTCTAAGGGGTTTCCTTGATGCCTCTGCAACCTCAATGTCCAAAGTCCTGCACACTCAGGAGAACCCAACAAATAGCACATGTCTATGTAAATACAAAAAAATGACATATCATCATATCCATAATATCTCATAATGATAATCAAAGGACCGATAGTATAATAATTGGTATCACTTGCAAGCAAGTGTCTGTTTAGTTCTAATTGATGATGCCAATCAGAGTTTATTTAATGTCAACCCGGGAAGGTAAACTTAGAAGTGCTACCTAAAATATATAGATCTATAAAGATTCCTAATATGTCAGAGATCTTAAAGTTCCCTTACAAGAACATATTCATCAAAATCTCTTTCAACAATTAATCAAACCTAGATCTAACAATTGTCAAGATCCTAAGGTTCTCTTACAAGAACACCTGAATTTTAGGATCTCCTCCAATATTAGAACATTTAACAAAACTTAAAAGTTGAAATGAAACAAACCTAAATCTAATAATTGTCTGAGATCTTATGGTTCTCTTACAAAAACACTTTCAAATAAGATCCTTCCAGTATTAGAACATTTAACAAAACTTAAAAGATGAAATCAAACAAAAAAATAAATTGAGTTATACCTAAAATAATCAAATAAGCATGCAAATGAGGCCATGGGGGCCCTCCATAACTCCAGAAGCACACCACTTCAAAGGAGACTTAGATGTAGAAGCAAAATCGAAGTATGATTCTTTATTTCAAAATCTCCATTACAAACCAACTCTAAGGTTACAACTCTAAGCTTCTAAGATTACATACTCCAAAATTCTAATATTACAAAACTTCAGGATTTTAAATGGAGGAGATTGTACTCCTATTTATACAATGGGATGAGTAAAAAAATCATAATGATCATCCACTAATCTCTCTTTAGTTCCATACATCTCTCAACCATCTAGACACATAACCCTCTTTTGTCCTTGATCTTCTCCATGAGATCATGATCTCTTATCTTATCAAATTCGAATTTGATCATTCAAGGCCACATAAAGGTGCCTTGGAAGCTTCCTTGGCACCTAAACATGTCACAAAAACAATCCACTTTCCATATATGAAGTAAAATATATTATTTTCTAATTTTTAATCAAGAATTTCTCTTAAAAATGATTGAAAATAAATAATGTTTGGAAAATATAAATGAGACCCATTAATGGTGAATAATAGGGAAAATGAAGTGACATGGTAGTGAATAATGAGTGATGTAATGGAAGCATAGGTGAAAAATGTATGGTAATGAGTGATATTTGTATGACATTTTTGGAGCCCAACAGTGTCCTCAAAGAATAAGTTCGCTCAGTGCGTGCAAGAGAGGGATGTTACAATATTCTTTTTCGTTTCAAAAAATGACATGAGCACAGTTGTTGAAGATTAAAATTGCAACGAGGATTTCGCTCGCAAAGTATTGCTAAAGCCTATTAATTGTAAGCTAATAATGTATGTATATATATATATATATATATATATATATATATATATATATATATATATATATATATATATATATATATATATATATATATATACACTAGTAGGTGGGACCCCCTTGTAGGTTGGAGGATCAGATCTGGGTCTTACTTGATGTTTTACTATTGTTAGACACTACTTACAAAATTAAGAATGATTTATGATTGATGTTGGTCCTATTCACGACATATGGATGAGGGATAATACATGTTTGTTCTCTTTCTCTTGACTCGAATGTCATGATGGGTTATGATATCTATTGTTATGATTGTTGTATGTTCCTGTATTCGTTACTTTAACACCTGCAAAAGACACATGTTAGTAACAACAAATAAAGAGCAATTTAAAAGATATAAAGCAATATAAACAAAAAAATACAAAAAGAAGGAAAGGGAGGAACAAGAGGAGGATAGAAGAAGAAGCATATTAAGGTTTGCTCTTTGAGTTTATGTTTAGATAGTTCAGTTTTCATTCATCCCTTAATTTATCACAAGCATAATTATATTTTATGATAGCAGGGTCTTATTGTAGACAACAACATTCAGGGTTGAATTACATCATTCAGACACTTGTTTTTCAAAGGTGTTGATCTATCTTTGATAGTTTGTGTAGACTTGTATATTTGTGAATTAGTGTTCATGACTGACAAAGTCTATTGTGCAGAGTCGACTGAGCATAAATCTATGGCAAGTTGGTCGATATGTCTCTGTTTAATTTTTATACTCGATTTTCATCGATAAATCTATTTTTATGACATTGATTCTTTGAATGTTTTATTTATTAATGATTCTGCATGTTGCAAGGTAACCCAATATTGAGCCCGGTCGTCAATATCAGACCAACATTGTTTTGAATCTATTTAATACTATTTTAGACACTGCTAATACCCATGCTGAGCTTAACCATTCTTGGGAAACAATTAAACAAGATATTAGTGCTCAAGAACGATTGGAAGATAGACGTAGATAGCCTAGAAATCATCATTAACCTTCTTGTTTCTTCAGTTTTGGCCTTTCTTTCATGTCCTTAGACTCTTGTGCTTCTATAAGAAAAAGAGGTTTGTCACCTGAAATCAATCCTATTTCTGAAATAGGAAGAAGGAATGTTTTGTTATTTTCCCAACAAAGTGCTCTAAGGAGAACTTTGTCTGATTCATCCAGTTCATCTTTCTTTCCCTCATCTTTCATCGACAAGATGGCATTTAGTGGCTTCTCTAGAGACACTTGAAGTTTTTCATCTTCTCATCCTTCATCTTTTCTAGTGTTGGGTAGCTTATATAGCCACCATATCCCTATCCAATCTACCACAAACCCCACCAAAGTCATTAAAAATATGGGATTTTTTAGTTTGAAGAATATGCCACAACCACACTGTGGCATGTGTCCTCTCCTCTTAACTTCACAATCGCTACTCGTCCACTTCCTAAATTTAAAGAGAATGTTAATAGGTTTTCAGAAAATAACATTGTCACTATAAACGAACACTTGGTGGAATTTTATAATGGTTTTCATAACATAGGGGCCAATGACAATGATACATGTATGCGCTTATTCGTCAATTCCTTGGAAGGAAAGGTTGCGGCGGATTTATTTGACCTTCCTCTTAAGATTATGTCTACTTGGGAGGAGTTAATCTATTAGTTATGATAAACTTATGGGAAATCTAAAATCCCAGCCGAGAAGTTAAGGGAATACAATAACGTCACCTATAAGGATGGTGAGACTATCAAGTCTTTCAACTTGTGTTTCACCAAATTATATAATAAAATCCCTGAACTCATCCGCCCTAAGAACCAATCCGCTTTCATGCATTACTACAATTTGTTTCCTTCCCTCTATTGTCATAGGCTTGAGGAAAAATCCATTGATAATCTTGGTTCCTCTCTGCATGCTTGTTCATATTATGAATAACATCTTGAAAGAACGGGTCTTCCCCAAGGAGATTCAGTTAGACGAACATACATGTTTTCCCTTTTATAGCTAGTACAAGACATGAATAATCGTATGATAGCGTATGAGAGGAAAGGAATTGTCTCCCCTCACACCCCTGGAGCTTCATCCTCTTCTGCACTCCCCTTTAGAAATCTAGTTGAAAATAATTTTCAGCCTAAAGCTATCTTGCCTCGAATTTGGTGTAACTTCTATGAGGAACACCACGAGGAAACCACATGTGAGGTAAACAAGAGTTCTAGAGATAAGATCTTTGGTAAGATACTAGACACTACTATCATTGTCCTATATTTTTTAGAGCTAGAAGATGTCATGGTCATCAATACTAGGAACAAAGCCTATGCTCCCAAGGGAAAATTTGATCCTCCCCGCAATTCTTCTAGCCCAAGATCATCCTCACTCCCTGCTACGGTTTAGGTTCCTAAGGTTCTTGACATTCAAGGAACAATCTCTCATGTCCCCTCTTCCAAATATAATATCTTGAATCAGTTGGCCAACATCAAAGATGATGCAACGCTTTTGGACATGGTTTTCATCCTTGAACAATAGATGCGAAAATATTTCATTGTAGCCAATATTTCTGAAGAGGTAAATGAAGAGGATTCATCTATGAATAAATTAGGTGTACATAACTTTATATACCCTGTAAAAATTCCCCCTTTTTATATTTCTGTAAATATCATGGATAAGATCGTCCATTGTTGCCTCATTAATGGCAGTTCGGGCCCAAGTGTGATGTCAAATATTATTATGGAAGAGCTAGTCTTGTCTTGTACAAATGAAAATGCCAGAAGCATGCTCTCCTATAATACCCCACAACAAACAACCATAGGCGAGATTTAGAATGTGACCTTAGTTTTATGCGCTCATCCTGAAATAAAGACATCCCTGAACATTCAGGTAATGGATATGCGAGTAAGCAATTACTTAATCATCTTAGGAAGAGATTGGCAAGTCTTAACGGGTGGATACCTCTGACTTGAAAGAACACATTTATCCGTTCCTTGGAACAAAAAAGACATTATAGTCCTTAAATAATGAAGGATATCACCTTACATAGAGAGTGTCCCACAACCTAACGTAAACTATATCGAAGAGAACCTAGGAGTGTATTACATATTTTTTGAGGAGGATAACATTCCCATGGAACAAGTCAATTTATATGATGGTATGTGGCACATGTACTTTGATGGTTCATGATATAACAAAGGTAACAGAGCTAGCATTATCTTGATTTCTCCTGTAGGAAAAATCCATAACTTTTCTTACAGGTTGGCGTTAACTTGCACTAACAATGTCATTGAATTCAAAGATTTATTATTAGGCATTAAGAACGCCTATAATCTTGGTTGTGGTCACCTTTCAGTTTATGGGGATTCTTAACTTGTTGTGAATCTTGTATGTAAAATTTACTCTCCTAGCAACAAGTTAATGAAATGATAACCCCAAACTATGTGGGTTCTTATCTTGAACCTTTTATATTTCAACATCACTCATGTTAAGAGGGAGTTAAACTCAATGGTTGATCAATTAGCTATTTTTGCAGCCTCTCCTAATCAAAAACTTATGCCACACAGACCTCATTGTACATTCCAATCTCTGTATCGTCTACATATCCCCGACAATATAGAATCTTGGTAGGTCTTCCCTAGTGATGAGAGCATTTATGCTTTCATTCAAAATGAACGTTTTAAGCTTAAGGAGATTATATCCATAGAAGATAACAAGATTCCTAAAGGCTTGAATCCTCTAGAAAGTTCATTTTCTTCGAGTGATCTGTAGTGTACCTCAAATTCACCATAAAAGAAAAATTTATTATGTTACCATTAATCTCCAATTTTATATATATTCGATACCAAAATGAGATAGTATTTATTCCTATTCGCAACATGGTGCAAGTCCTCTTCTTACTAACCCATCATTAAAGGTTTAGGACTTAATATTACTAGGATTATTTCTCATGATTAATTATGATATACTTGTTATAATCTATAGTCGCACTCTACTTACTATATACTATAGTTGCTCTTTGAAAGGTGTCCTTTAATTTGTTTAACACGACTACGAACCTTATACAATATGTCCTGCTATCTAAAATGTTCATAAAGAGTACTCCATTCAATACTTAGGCTCTGCATCCCTTTCGAGAAGGTCCCATCACATACCAACGCATTCATTGCGCGTACAATAAAGTGATTAAGGAATTGGGCCAGAACACTCCACTTCCATGTACATGAGGTGTTCCTGATCATGTGTGGTTATACGCATGGGATTGGAAAATAGGTGGTTAGGGTTTTCCAATGGCACACATTTCTCTCCCTAACCGAAAACGATGTTGGTGTAACTAGGTTAGCCATTCATAGAATTAAACCCATGTATTAACTGACTATTGTCTTCACTCAATAAATGGCATTAAGGAGGTGCAGAGGTAACTGCCAGGTATTAAATGAGTTATGATTGCTACACTTAAATTTTTATTGTAGTGCCCTGCCTCAGCCTCTTACTCGATGTACATGATCAATGGATCCTTGACACCTTTCCCTGGCCACATGGTCAGAGTACTTCGCACCATCCCTGTCATTACTTCCAAGACTGGTCCTCCCATAGATAACACATAGTTTCTTGGTTCATGTGAATTAGAGGTAGCCACTATTGACAGGCTATTACCTCTCTTTTATTTTGTGTTAGGCCGATGTGAGCTATGGACATTTTTCCTATTTGTGAGCGAAGAGGATCGCCATCTACTTTGCCCTTATACCAGGTAAACTTATTCACATCCACCATACACATCTTCATACTAAAGGTTGATTAGGTGACTCCTTACTGAAAGATTTAGTTGATTCTTTGATTGTTCTCGGTATTCTTTGGGGTTTGGGATAGGATTATCCAGACACGTATTGAGTTTTACCAAGCTTTAGACAGTATAGTGAGAGTGTAGCTTCCGGTGGACAAAAAAAAACCCTTTTTATTTCCCAAAAATTTTCCTCTGCTTCAATTACTAGCTAACAGGACTGGTTTAAGGAAATTTTTGCATTAGCATGGGTAATTAGAGAATGACTAAGGCCTTTGTTTTGGCCACTCCTCTTGTAAGAGGCAGGAATAATATATAGGTGAGACAGGACATTCTAATTGACGTCTTGGTCATTCGTTCTACGGAAGAAAATCTTCAAAAATTTTCCACCGTATGGTAACTCTGAACTTGTCCTACCTCGCATTTTCACACTTCAAGAAAACAGAACTAGGTTTTCTTTGTAACCCATTACCCATGGGTCTGGTCGCAACTTCCATTGAGTTCTATGTCGGTACTGTTTTGTTTCTAGACCCTCTGTTGTTCTTAGTGTTCACAAACACGTGCAACTATGTAAAAGGAACTTATATTCATACTAGGCTTTACAGTCGTCTGTGTATCATGTATTACAATCTACGATTACATTCAGGCCTTCATTTTTCCCTTTTCTTCCCATCACACTGTTGCTATTTGGCGTATTTTCAAGGAGGTGAAGTTCTGTGTAAAATTTGAGAAAAAAATTCCTTCCGCCGTATGATATTTGAACCATATACGTTTTTTTGTATGTTAATAATGATGCATGATGCATTGCGACCTCTCAGGGTCTTGTTATGTAAAAAGTTTTATTGTTTTCATTGATTTTGTTTTATCAAGTGTAATAATTTTGTTATCACATCTAATGATGGGGCCTTGTTTGTATCCGAGGGTACCCATCAGTATTTTACCAACCCACTTTCCTCGTTCGGGTTATCGGATGGGCTTTGACAGTGCTTGGGAAAGGAAGAGCAATCTTCGTCCTTCATGTTAAGTATAGATTCTATGGAAAATTTAATTTCTTTTTTTGTTGTTGTTCGTTCTATTAGTGAGATTCTTGGTTTTCAATTTATATGGTTATTAACTTTAATTTTGTGTTTCTCTTGCAGGTTCTTCTTCCCTCCGAGACTCCCAGACTCATGATAACTCTGAATCCAACAAAGGTGCTCTGGTTCTAGGATAGGGCTTGGGATTTATTCGTTGACCCAAAAAAAATAATGATCTTCAAACTCAGTTACAATTTCCAGACTTTTATAGTAGATCAGGTGAATTCATCTATGTACTTGGTTGTTAGAGAAATAATGGAATGGAATTCCATTATCTTAACATATGTGACAATGTTATTTATCGTGGCTGAGTGCAAAAAGTTATTTTTGTTTCGACTTTGGAACTTTAACAGATCAAGTATGATTATGTACATATCTCTCAACGAAGGATTTTGCTTCTTTGTATTGTTTCAAAAGTAACCTTTGATTTGTGAAGTATTTGAATTGATATATATATATATATATATATATACTTTGGTTTACAGGTCCGACCTGATATATACTATGTTTGTTATTACAGTTCAAAATATGAAAGGTTTACTCATTTTTTCCACATGTTCTCTATAAGAATGGACTGGCAACATGAGTCATTTTATTCTCTTTTAAAGTAACGGAGAAGCTAGATACAGTCATTATTTGTTAACAGGGTTAGGAAATTGTGATTCTGTCATCTCATATAATGTATGAAAAAGGGGTTC
>ML777603.1:148046-219226 GCA_009831015.1 Picea engelmannii | reverse complement strand
TATATATATATATATATATATATATATATATATATATATATAGTATACAGTATACATGTATATATTTCTATATGGATCTTATGAAAATTTCGGACATATATAGAGTATTTGCCTTGTTTTTGAATTTACTTGAACATGGGTAGAGAATCATATGTATACTATACCTACTTATAGGATATTATTATTCATAGATATCGGTATACTTGACCCCAATCGCATGATGCACAAAATAAATCTACTCAATAGAATTCAATTAAAAGTGTGATTTAACCTATAATTTATTCAATTACAAGAGTAATAAAATTCTACAGGACTGGTCTTTCTAGTTAACATATCTAATGACATTAGTATTTACTCAGCACTATGTCCCAACAGAAATAATCCACTTCTAACTATTGATTAGGATGTATCTGGTCAGCCTCTAATCACAACAACATTCAACCAAAATTCATTCATAGAAGTAAACAAAATGTAGATCTATAATTTATCACAACATTTAACCAGAGAAAGAGTAGGATAACATATCTGAGACAATTCCCAAGAATACAAAGGGAACAACCACATTCCTCCCAACCATAGAATAGGGCAGCCCAATCTCTTGTCATGTTAACCCTAGCCTGACCATGAATCCATGAGGGAAAACTTGGAGTCTCCTCTTCAACAATGTATTCCTCTATTGATAGTCTTGCCTCACACTCATCAATTAGTTCTCATAACAACAAGCAATCAATAGTTCATTTTCCCTTTCATAATAGGCAATATCCTGCCTCCTCACATATGCTATATATCAAAAACAATATTTTTGCCTAGGTATTTTCCCTCCCTTGGGAATTTTCGCATCTTTCTAAATCCTTGATTTTTAGGGGCTGCCAATGGCCAAATCCCTGATTTTCCACTTGTAAAAGTCATCCCTGAGGTAGTTCCAACATGTTCCCCACTCATGGAGTCATGGTCAGTTGAATTTAACATGGTTGTTCCATTTGTCCTCCTGTAATAATTATAAAATATTTTGTTTTTCATACAAGTTTCATAGTCAAATAGTTAGTTGGGTCAACTTAGATCTCTACCCAATAGTCATAATAATTAATTACAATTTACCAAATTCGAAATTTGGAATTGCCATAAATGACGAAAAAATTCCAAATTTGAATTTACCAAAAACGGAAAAATTTTCCTAACAATTTTCAAATTCAAAAATAATTTACTTTTTGGGGGATGTCACATCTTTTTCCCCTTCAATAAAAAATTGTCCTCAATGTTCGTTCTTTTCTTGGAACATGATTGGATGAGATTTCCGCAAATCTCCTTCCAACTCCCAAGTGGCCTCCTCAAGACTAAAGTTCTTTCATTGCACCTTTACCTGAGCGATGGCTCTGTTCTGAAGTGCTATTTCTCTCTGGTCCAAAATAAGCAGGGGTTCCGCCTGGAACTTGCCTTATGGTTCCACCTGCACCAAGTTTCAATCGATCATGTGAGTAGGGTCATGATTATATGTTTTCAACAAAGAAACATGAAATACATTATGAAATTTTAGATTAGCTGGAAGTGCAAGTTGGTAAGCTACAGGTCCAATTTGAGATAGTATATCGAAGGGCCCACAAAACCTGGGTGCCAACTTGGCATAGTTTCCTAACTTCAACAAACTTTTCCAGACTTTCTTCTTTTCTGGTCCACATAACATTTTTGCTTGTCCTGTGCCTCCTTTAAGTTTTGTTGCACCTTTCTTACCGTACATTCCATTTCTTGGAGCATTTCTAGTCCAACCATGAGTCTTTCAACCGGGTCATCCCATATAATTGGTGTCGTATACTTTCTATCATAGAGTACCTCGAAGGGGCTCAATTTAGCCGAAATTTGGTACCCATTGTTCTATGCAAATTCTACCAAGTGCAAGTAGTCCTCCCACTTATTTGGTTTTGTTCCTACATACATGCAGAGCATATCTTATATGATTTGATTTGTTTGTTCAGTCTGTCCATCTGTTTGTGGATGATAACTCGTGATGAAATTCAAATTAGTATTTATTGCTGCAAACAATTATTTCCAAAAGGTAGATGTGAATTTTACATCTCTATCTGAAATCACCATTTTAGGAATACCATGCAGTCTACAAATTTCTTTCATAAATATTTTTGTGATGTTTATAGATTTAAAAGTAGACTTTATAGGAATAAAGTTTGCAAACTTACTGAGTTTATCGATTACAACCATAATAGAATCATTCTATTTCTGATTTTTTGGCAAACTTGTAATAAATTCCAGTGATAGGGTCTCCCATTTCCATTCTGGTACTGGCAATGGTTGTAATAGGCTAGCTGGATGCTGGTGTTCAGCCTTTACCGGATGACAATCTTGGCACCTAGACAAGTATTTTGTTGTTCCACCCTTCATATTAGGCCAATACAATAATTTCTTAAGTGTTTTTATTGTTTTATGGTATCTTGGATGACCAGAATACGGTTTCTTATGCACTTCATCCAAAACTATTATCTTTAACTCCGTCGAATATGGTATGTAAAGTCTGTTCTTGAATCGTAATAGGACATTTTTATTGATACTCAGTGTTGGAAAACTGAGAGGGGGAGGTGAATCAATTGTTACCGTGCTTAAACAATTATGCTTATTTTAAATTCTTTACAGAGCACTCAATGACAATCACCATAATGTAGGGAAGTAAGCAATATAACATTTAACATCATTTGCACATAAGGAATACACACAGACAGATATTTCTTGAGGAAAACCATAAAGGGTAAAAACCTCTTCTTCTTTATATGATAAATATTCTTTACATTCTATACATTATCATACCTATGAGCAGCAACTCATAATGAGGCTCCAACCTCTATTTTCCAAGCTACAACTCCATGAGAGCACCAACGCTCTGTTTTCTCTAGCACCTACTAGAAGGAAGCACCAACTCTCGGGTTTCTCTAGCACCCGCTAGAAGGAAGCACCAACTCCCTAAGTGTTCCAGCACCAACTGGATGGAAGCACCAACTTCCAGTCACACAGGCACCAACCTGTACAACAAAAAACAACAGTTCTCCCTTGCGCCACCCTCCCACCCTGGTTTCTCTGGCTGTAACCAGATGGAAGCTAGAACTCCCTTTGTTCAAGCACCCACTTGAACCTCTGAGGACAACAGTCCTCCCTAGCACCTCCCTTCCACCCTAACATATAAAGTTTTCTATATATAAATTTATCACAGTGATACAATATTTATCATTGGCTTACCAGGCTTATCACTGTTCTGCTATGCAACTCTGCTCTCCCGTATCAATGTCTCTCTGTCTACATCTGCTCTCTTGCATTTATTTTTCATTTCAGCATTTCGAAATTTCGACATTCTTGTGGGGAAGAGTCTCGATTCTCCATGTTCCAAACTCTAAAATGGAGCTTGTCTCTTTGATCTCATCTCTATAGCTCTTCGACAATGTGACCTCTAGTGGTGACCAAGGCTTACACCAAAAAGGTGTTTTCACATTTCGCATTTCGGAATTTTGGGACTCCTTTGATAAAGAGTCTCAACTCTTGAATCTTCCAACTCTAGGTATCCAAACCTCCGAAATGGATTCGGATCAATGGTCCACGCTCTTGATGATTCAATGGTCCAGGTCTCTTTGTGATTTCGCATATCGTGATTTTCACATTCTTGATGTGAGAGTTCTTGACAACTCCAAGTCCTGGTATCCAAAACTTTGAAATGGAGTCGGATCAATGGCATTTCGGTGTTTCACATTTCTCCATTTCAGGACTCCTGTGGTGAAGAATCTCGGTGCTTAACTCCTCCAACTCCCGGTATCCAAAGTTTCAAAATGAAGTAGGATCAAAGATCCGGTATTTCATTGTTTCGCATTTCGTCGATTCGGCATTTCGGCACTCCTGTGATGAAGTGTTTCGACACTTCAACTCCCGCTATACGGGACTCCAAAATGGAGTTATTTCCCAATCTGCAAAATTCTTTGTTGGTGTGCCTATTTCGGTATTTCAGTGATTTGACATTTCGACACTGCTGTGATGAAGTGTTTCGACACTTCAACTTGTGGTATCCAGGAATCCGAAATGGAGTTATTTTCCAGTCTGCGAAATTCTTTGTTGGTGTGCCTATTTTAGGTTTTGGGTTTTTGGGGTTTCACATTTCATAATTCCAGGACTCCTGATGACAGAGAGTCTTGACTCTTCCAACTCCCGGTATCCAAAACTACCCTCTTGCCTTCAAGATTTCGTAACCCCACTTCACCTTGCTCTTTAAAGAACCTACAGGTTCTCTTGGATCCAATGTCGGTTGGACCTCGGGCTCAGATATGATGTTCATTGGGAATTCTCAAGAGATCCAAAGATCATTGTCACTTCTCCTCTCGGGCTTTTGTTGTCCCTGTTTTTCCATCGTTGCATACTCTGATCTTTCCATTAATAACAATCACATGTGTCATCAATGATAATCACAACAATCTCCCCCCTTTGGCATTCATGGAAACCCTGGATGACTAGGCTAATCTATTTGGAACTCCAACTGTAGCATCCAATCCAGACCACTCATTTTCTCCCCCTTTAACATCAATGTCAAAGAAAACATGCTCCCCCTGAGCTGTTGCTATATTTTTAGGAGGTATCAGATATTCAATCAATACAAAACTCCCCCTAACAGGATGGACTCTCTTAGATGTGAGACGGGATGAAACCCAACTTCTGTCAGAGGTATTCAAATGGTGTCTTGGCTAGGGGTTTAGTAAAGATGTCTGTAATTTGTTCTGTGGTTGGAATGTAATGGACTTAAACAATCTAATTGGTGACCTTCTCTCTCAGAAAATGGTATTTTATGGGAATATGCTTGGTCTTGGAGTGGAATACAAGATTCTTAGACACACTGATGGCACTAGTATTATCAAGATGAATTGGGATTAGTGTTGTGTATTTTACCTCCAAGTCTGCAAGTGTCTGAATCATCCATAATACCTGAGTGCAACAGGTAACAACAACAATGTACTCTACCTCTGTAGTTGATAAATAAATGGAACCTTTCTTTTTACTAATCCATGCTACTAATGAGTCACCCAGGAAGAATGTGCCTCCACTGGTGCTTTTTTTCTCATCAACACAGTTTTCCCAATATGCATTTAAATAAGCAATTAACTGAAAATTATGATTTCTGGGATACCACGGACCATAATTCATTGTTTCTTTCAAATACTTGAATATCCTTTTGACAGATTGCAAATGACTTTGTTTAGGTGCAGACTGATATCTTCCTACCATTCCAACAGCATGCATTATGTCTGGGCAAGATGTTGTGATGTACATCAGGTTGCCTATCATTGACCTATATGAACTTTGATCAACATCAGGTGAGTCATCATCCTTGCTTAATTTTCATCCAGTAACCATAGGTGTACCCACAGGTTTAGAATCTTCCATTTGAAACCTTTTCAACATTTTTCTTAGATATTTTTCTTGATAAATGAACATCCTTTTGAGACCTCTGAGTAATTTGCAGACCAAGAAAAAATGACAGTTCACCTATCATAGACATTTCAAACTCAGACTCCATCGCAGAAGGAAACCATTGTACTAATGAATCCTTATTACATCCGAAGATGATGTCATCTACATAGACAAACACAATGAGCAAATCATTACCCTCTATTTTGATATATAGATTGTTGTCAATTGTTCCTCTCTTGAACCCTTTGTCTTTGAGATACGTATCTAGTCTCTAATACCAAGCACGAGGGGCTTGTGTTAACCCATATAAATATTTCTTCAGCTTGCATACTAAGTCAGGGTTATCAGACAGTTCGAAACCCTCTGGTTGTTCCATATAGACTTCTTCATTTAAATCTCCATTTAGAAAAACTGACTTGACATCCATTTGATAGACTTTAAACCTTTTATGACAAGCATAGGCAAGAAATATTCTGATAGTTTCTAATCTGGCTACAGGCACAAAATTTACATCAAAATCCAGTCCTTCTATTTGAGCATAGCCTTTACAGACCAATCTTGCTTTGTTCCTGACAACTTGTCCCTGATCATTCAACTTATTCTTAAAGATCCATTTGGAACCAATGATATTTTTACCTTTAGGTCTATGAACCATCTCCCACGTATTGTTTTTCTCAATCTGATCAAGATCATCATTCATTTCTTTAACCCAATGGTCATCTTTGCTAGCTTCATTGAAGTTCTTGGGTTCTAGTGTGGATATGAAAGCTATATGTGATTGCTCGGTGTTTTTTATTATCTTTCTCTTGGTTTGTACACCTTTGTCTTTTTCACCAATTATTTGACTTGCAGGATGATTATTTTGAGTGATTCTAGAGGAGGAATTTGAGGTTTCCTGCTGATTTGAGTCTATTTGAGTATACATGTCTTCATTTGATTCAGAGTCTTCATTTTCTGATTCTTGGACCTGTTCATCTTCAGCTTTAGATGTGTCCTCTGTAGAAGACTCATTATTGTATGCCTCTCTTGTTGGGATTCCTTCATCAACTTTTACGTCAATAAAGTCAACCATTTTATGCAGCCTCTTATTATATCATCTGTATCCTTTACTGTTTGTAGCATATCCTAAGAAGATACCTTCATCATCCCTGTCATCATATTTTCCAAGGTTCTCATCATTATTCTTTATGTAACATTTACTCCCAAAGACTTTGAAGTGTTTTCTTGAAGTAGGTCTCCCATACCACAGTTCATAAGGTGTCTTGTCACTTTGTGGTCTGAGGTGGGCTTTATTAAGAACATGGACTATTGTGTGTATTGCTTCTACCCAGTAGGTTTGACCAATGTTCTTCTCATTCATCATTCACCTGGCCATTTGCCGCACTGTTCTGTTTTGCCTCTCCACTACTCCATTTTGTTGTGGAGTTCTTAGGATTGTGTATTCTCTCTTGATCCCATGCTTATCACAGAATTCCTTGAAATCACTTGACATAAATTCTCCTCCTCTGTCTGATCTTACTGTCTTTAACCTCTTGCCTATTTGATTCTTAGTTAAAGCCTTAAATATTTTAAACTTCTCAAATGCTTCATCTTTTTCCTTGAGAAAGGCAACCCAAGTAAGTCTGGAGTAATCATCAATAATCAACATGAAGTGGTTTTCTCTCCCCGTGCCTTCTTGTCTTGATGGTCCACATAAATCCATATGAATTAGTTGGAGTGGTTTCTCTGTTGAAGTAAATCTCTTGGACTTAAATGGTTTCTTGGTTAGCTTTCCTACTTTGCAGGGTTTACACATAGAATCTTGGGGTTTTGATATTCTCGGAAGATATTTTACTGCCTCAAGATTTTTTAGCTTGATTAAGTGGTCAAAGTTTAGATGTCCAAGTCTCTTATGCCATAACCAGATTTCATCATGTTTTCTTAGATGACACTCTTGTCTATCTTCTTTCAGCACATACACATTATTTTTTGTCCTTATGCCTTTGGCCACCACTTGTCCTGAGTTTGCAGACTTTATCTTACAGTCCTTGGACGTGAACACCACTTCGCATCCTCTATCACACATTTGACTTACACTGAGTAGATTGTGTTTTAGCCCATCTACAAGTAGAACATCTTGGGCTTTTCCTTTTCCATTACTTAAACTCACCATCTCTTTACCGTTTATTTTTCCTGGAGCATCATTTCCAAAGGTTATGTTTCCTGATTTGCTTTCACTTAGAGATATAAACTTACATTTGTCTCTTGTCATATGTTTGGAGCATCCACTGTCTATATACCAAGGTTTATTTTGTCTTTGAGCTGACAACATTAATTCGCACTTGTCACTTTCTTTCTTCTTCCAAACCTTGACATTTTCAGCAGGGGAATTCAAATCTGGTTCATAGTTCCTTAAGAGACAGTCAATAGATTTATGTTCATAGTTATGACAGATGTAACATTTTGGTTCGTTGAATAAAGGATCATAACGATTGTTATGATTAACCTATGTCATTTTCCCATCCATCAAGTGATTTGTAGTCTGTGGTGATTTGTTACTTGGCTGTCTCATTCTTTGTTGTGGAAGATATCTATACCTTGAATGTCTTGATTGGTCATAATTTAATTTTAAAGAACAGTTTACTACGTTATGACCAAAGTTAGAACAAAAGAAACAATAGTCGTAGAAAAAACGTTGGTACCTGAAAAATGGTTGTCTTCTTTCAATAGGTTGATTTCTTCCATGCTAATGATTTCCTTGAGCAGGAAGTGCATTATTTCTTTGTTCTACAGATTTAGTCCTGGCACCTTTTTCTTTACTCCTCTTGGGCAGCTGATTGTCTTCCTTTGTTTCTACAGGTTTGTTGTTGTCATTAGTTGTAGATTTGAAAAACTTGATGGATTCTTTGTTTCTTGGCTGGTCACTACTTGATCCCTCTTCATAAGCCAAACTAGTTTTCAGCTTTGGATTCCTTCGCTGATTCAGAATGGTGGCTAATTAATACTTGAAAGATTATGATGATACAAGGCTTGAAACTTCTCCAACTCTTTCCTAGTTTTCACTACTTCTTCTTCCAGAGCTTTAAATCTTTCCTTCCTTTCTGATAGTTGTTGTTTCAGAATGTCCTCGATTTTCTTTGCCTCTTCTAATTCTACTTTTAGCAGGGAAAATTCTTCATCAGGCTGTTTACTGCCTTTCATGAGCTGTATCAACAATTTTGTTTTATTTTTGTTCTTAATTTTGAGTCTGTCAATCTCTTCTAGTGCACTGATCAGTTTTCATTCCATATCAACCATAGCTTCTTCTTCATTAGCCTCACTTCTTGTGCTTTTATTATCATAATCCTCTTTGGCTATAAGTATGAAGTCATTTAGTTTATCTTCAATGGAGGAGTCATTGTCTTAATCATTTGAAGGATCATCATCATTGTTTACACAAAGACTTTTCTTCTTAAAATTATTCTCTTTAAAGAAATTTTTGTGTTTGTGCTTCTACTCATCATCACATGTCTGATCATTTCCTTTGTGAGGACATTTATTTGCAAAATGACCTATCTTACCATAGTTGAAACATTTGAAAGGTAGTTTACCTTTGTATTTTCCTGATCCTTTCTTCAGTCTCTTCATAAATTTTGCTTCAATTTCATCAGGCTTAGAATCCTCATTCTTGTCTACTTTAAATGATGCTTCTATGGAGGTGGGTTTATCTTTAACTATTTGCATTTCATATGTAGTCAATGTTCCTAGAAGTTGATCAAAGTTTTTATATCATTAAGTTCTTCTATAGAAGAAACCTTCGGGTTGAACCTATCTAGTAGAGATCTAAAAAAAATTTGAACTAAAGAAGGTTCCTCAATTTTTTCACCAAGTGCTTTCATTGCATTTACTAGTTCTTCAACTCTCAGAAAGTATTTTCCAACAATTTCATCCTATTTCATCTTCAACTATTCAAACTATACTATGTAGATTTGAAGCTTGGCATCATTTACCTTCTCATTACCTTCATAACTGCTAATGAGTTTGTCCCACATTTCTTTGGCAGTTCCTAGGTGCATAATTTTTACGAAATTTGCTTCTGCAAGCCCACTCAAGATAACATTCATAGCCTTAGCGTTCAAGATAAATTATAGCTTGTCATCCTTATTAGCTAGTACAACTGGCTTTACATAATCAGTATCTACCATGTCCCAGACATCTGCACCTAAAGCCATTATGTAAGTTCTCATTCTAACTGTCTAGAAGGCAAAGTTTGTTCCATTGAACATAGGGGCCTTATTGGTTGAATTTCCTTCATGGCTTGACATGTTTAAGCTCTAGGATCTACCCTTAGATAAAAGGGGTCGGCTTTGATACCTATTGTTGGACAACTAAGAGGGCGGGGGTGAATTAGTTGTTATCGTGCTTAAACAATTATGCTTCATTTAAATTCTTTACAGAGCACTCAATGACAATCACCATAATGCAGAAAAATAAGAAATAGAACATTCAACATCATTCACACATAAGGAATACACAGAGACAGATATTTCCTAAGGAAACCCATAATGGGTAAAAACCTCTTCTTCTTTATATCATAAGTATTCTTTACATTCTGTACATTATCATACCTATGAGCACCAACTCATAATGAGGCTTCAACCTCTGTTTTGCATGCTGCAACTTGCTGAGAGCACCAGCTCTCTGTTTTGTCTATCACCTACTAGAAGGAAGCACCAACTCCCTGGTTTCTCAAGCACCCACTAGAAGGAAGCACCAACTCCCTAAGTGTTCCAGCACCAACTGGATGGAAGCACCAACTTCTAGTGACACAGGCACCAACCTGTACAACAGAGAACAACAGTTCTCCCTTGCGCCACCTTGGTTTCTCTGTCTGCAACCAGATGGAAGTTACAACTCCATGTGTTCAAGCACCCACTTGAACCTCTGAGGACAATAGTTCTCCCTAGCACCTCCCTTCTACCCTAACAAATAAATTTTGCTATATATAATTTATCACAGTGATACAATAATTATCATTGGCTTACCAGGCTTATCACTGTTTTTCTATGTTGCTCTGCTCTCCTGTATCAATGTCTCTCTGTTTGCATCTTCTTGCATTTTATGATCTTCTATTTTTCTCTACAAGAGCACCTCAACCTTCCTTTATTGCCTCACTTTCTTGTTGCACACATCCCTTGCGCTTTCTGTGCCTCTGTCTTTATGCTCTGTGTGCCATGTCCATTCAATGCACCATTCCTCTTCTTCATGTTTCCATTGTTGTAGACTCCTCCTTATACACTCCTTGATCACTCTTAACAACAACAACTCCCATCTCTTCTTTGTTCTTCATACTTTTAGTCTTTGTGCCCCTTGTGCATGCTATCTCGCCATGCTTCTGCATGCTCTCTCCATGTCGAGTGCTCTTCCTGATCATCATCACAACTCTTCAGCTTCTCTAGCAGTTAAACCCATGCATCCCTCATCACTCAGTGTTATACTAAGATTCCTTAGCCTGTCTTGCAGTTGAGACTCTTCGTCTTCTCTATCAAAGTTGAGCTGATCCTCTATGTTGTAGTTACAGGTTTCAACACCCTTCCATCTGTCAATCACTTCTAAGAATAGTCTTCCTTCCATTGGAAGATGCCTCGAGCCTCTTCATCTTCTCTAGCGATCACACTGAGGCTTGTTTCATTCCTCTGGCAGAAGGCATCAGTCGTTTATAGAAGTTGCATTCTGAAGTGCAACAATAGCCCTCTGATCATACTTAAATTCACCTACACCGTTGGATTGGATCCGTAGGATCTTGCATTTATTTCACATTTCGACATTTCAGAATTTCAACATTCTTGTGGTGAAGAGTTTCGATTCTCCATGTCCAAAACTCTGAAATGGAGCTTGTCTCTTCGATCTCTTCTCTATAGCTCTTCGATGATGTGACCTCCGACGGTGACCAAAGCTTACACCAAAAAGGTGTTTTCACATTTCACATTTGGGTATTTCGTATTTCAAAATTTTGGGACTCCTTTGATGAAGAGTCTCAATTGTTGACTCTTCCAACTCCCGGTATCCGAACCTCCGAAATGGAGTCGGTTCAATGGTCCACACTCTTGATGATTCAACGGTCTAGATCTCTTCATGATTTTTCATATCGTGATTTCGGCATTCTTGATGTCACATTTTTTGACAACTTCAAGTCCTGGTATCTGAAACTCTGAAATGGAGTCGGATCAATGACATTTCGGTGTTTCGCATTTCGCCGTTTCGGGACTCCTGTGGTGAAGAGTCTCAACGTTTAACTCCTCCAACTCCTGGTATCCAAAGTTCCGAAATGAAGTAGGATCAAAGATCCGGTATTTCGTTGTTTTTCATTTCGGTGATTCGACATTTTGGCACTCCTATGATGAAGTGTTTCAACACTTCAACCCCCGGTATCCGGGACTCCGAAATGGATTTATTTCCCGGTCTGCGAAATTCTTTGTTGGTATGCCTATTTTGAGATTTCAACATTTCTCATTTTGGAGATTCGGCATTTCGACACTCCTGTGATGAAGTGTTTTGACAATTCAACTCCCAGTATCCGGGACTCCGAAATGGAGTTATTTCCCGGTCTGCAAAATTCTTTGTTTGTGTGCCTATTTCAGGTTTTGGGTTTTCAGGGTTTCAAATTTTACGATTCCAGGACTCCTGATGACGAAGATTCTTGACTCTTCCAACTCCCGGTATCTGAAACTGTCCTCCTGCCTTCGGGATTTTGTAACCCAGCTTCACCTTTCTCTTTAAAGAACGTGCAGGTTCTCTTGGATCCAACACGGGTCGGACCTCGGGCTCAGATCTGACGTTCATCGGGAATTCTCAATGGGATCCAAAGATCACTGTCACTTCTCCTCCCAGGCTTTTTTTATTCCCTTTTTTCCATCGTTGCATACTCCGATCTTGCCATCAATGAAAATCACACCTTCCATCAATGATAATCATAACACTCAGATCTGGTTTTTCTGAGTTTTATGTAGTGTTTTCTAATTCTTCCACTATCTTAGTGTAATTTTCGTCGTTAATACTTGTCATCCTTATTCTTTGTTCCAGATCACTTTCTACCCTTCTAACATTTATCTCAAATAACCCATGGATTCTTCTGCTTCAAGCATATGCTACCTTATTTTCCTTACCCTTGATATGTCTTACCTCAAAATCGAATTCTCTCAAGAAGGCTAGCCACCTTGCTTGCCTTGCATTAAGATCTGACTAACTAAACAAATATTTCACACCGCTATTATCTGTCAGTAATAGAATTTTTTTTCCCATTATGTAGTGTCTCCACATCTTTAAGGCGTGTATTACCACTGCCAATTCTAATTCATGAGTGACATAGCTTCTCTCATGCTCCTTTTATTTCCGAGACTCATAAGAAATAATGTGTCCTTCTTGAGTTAGGACACCACCTAGTCCTTCTTTACTCACATCATCATAGAAGGTAAAGTATTTATCTCGGTTTTCTACCTTCAAGATGGGTGGTGTTGTCAATAATTCCTTAACTTGTTAAAAATGTCTTGAAACTTCCGTGACCAGTTAAACTTGGTCCCTTTCTTTTGTAATGATGTGATAGGGTAGGCTATTTTGGAAAACCCCTCTATGAATCTGCGATAATATTCAGTGATTCCCATGAATGACTGGATATCCGCTACATCCTTAGGTACCGACCATTCCATGATGGCTTTTATTTTCTCATGGTCGACTGTAATTCCTTCTTCAAAAATTACATGTCCTAGGTATTGTATTTTCTTTTGATAAAAATCACACTTATCGAATTTGGCGTACAGTTTGTGTTTCCTCAAAGTTTGTAGAACTATTCTTAAGTGCTCTTCATGTTCTTCTTCTGTTTTAGAATAGAGCAGAATATCGTTGATAAATACTAGTATGAACTTGTCCAAGTACTGACTGAAAATACTGTTTATTAGACACATAAACATGGTTGGTGCATTAGTGAGTCCGAAAGGTATGACTACGAATTCGTAATGTCCATACCTTGTTTGAAAATTTGTTTTTCTTATTTCCTCATCTTTTATCCTAACTTGATGATAACCAGATCGTAAATCCAAATTTGAAAAGATCTTGGCCCCACCTACTTGATCAAACAGATCATTTATCCTAGGTAAGGGGTACCTGTTCTTAGTATTCATTTTGTTCAATTGTCTATAATCGATACATAGTCTTAGAGTACCATCTTTCTTTTTCACAAAGAGGATTGGTTATCCCCATAGTGAAACACTCGGTCTGATATACTCTTTGTCCAATAATTCTTGCAGTTGTATTTTTAATTCTGTCAATTATGGTAAACTCATTCGGTAAGGTGCTTTAGAGATAGGGGTTGAACCAAGTAGCAAGTATGTGGAGAATTCTATTTCCCTTCTAGGGGGTAATTCAGGTATCTCATCAACAAACACGTATCTAAATTCACGTAGGACAACAAAGTCTTCCAAGTTGGGATTATCTTCTTTTTCTAACATATTAGTTATTTGGACGGCATAAACTTGATAACCATTTATCATGCATTTCTTGAATTGCATTGGCGTGACTTGTCTCACTAATACTAGTTTTGGTATACCTTGGGTTGTTCTAGTAGTGTCATAATCATATTTATACTAAAGTGTCTTTATATAACAATCTAGAACTGCTTTGTTCTTTTCCAACCAATCCATTCTGATAACCGCATCATAAGATCCTAGTGGTAGAATGTTTAGATTTGTTCTCATGTTTTTACCATCTAAGATGAACTCGAAATAAAAAAAAAATCAACTATTTTCCTTTTAGTTCCTATTGCTAGTTGTATCAGCCATGATTTTTCATGTTTCACTTTCTTAAGTTTATTTTCCTCCACCACACCAGGTGTGATATGACTTAACGTAGCTCCAGGATCAATTATAACATAAATTCGAGTGTTATTGATTTTACGTTCGATTTCCACCACAGAGGATTGGTGGTCATCTTACCATCCATCCATGGTCGCATTTATCCGATGCAGGCTTCTGCCGACATCACCCACTGTCGAGACTTCCTGCAAATTATGAACAACAATTTTGTTTGTTGTATTTAAACATGGACAGTTCCTCCTTAGATGAGGTTCTCCACATTCCTAGCACTTTAATGGTTCATGGGGACTGTCCCCAAACTTATTTGTTCCTAGATTTATTGATTTATCGCTGCCTTGCGTACTGGGATTATTGGAGTGAAAATCATTTCTAGGAAATATTTTTGTTGCATTCCGATAAGGAGTTGGCTGGTATCCATTTTTCCGTTGGTTCATTTGGTCTTTTTTCTTATCCTTCCAAGCTTTGGGAAACTCTGCCCATTGTTTGTACTAGTCATAGCACATTCGTGCTTTCCTGAATACTTCACTCAAGGACTTGGGGTTGTCAAACTCAATTCTTTCCCTGTAATACTGTGGTAAACAACTTAGGAACTGTTGTATTTTTACCTTGTCCTCCCGAATATAAGGTATGAACCTTAGTAATTCTAGGAATTTGTTTATAAGATCCTCCATCGTCATTTGACCAAGTCATAACTCATAAAATTCTTTTGTTTTCCTTTCATGGTATCTTTTAGATAGGTATCGTTTCTTGAAATATTTCTTAAAGTCAGACCATTCCATTTGTTTCTCTTTTAATCCCTTAGCCAATTTCAGATCTTGCCACCAAATGATGGATTTTCCTTTCAGATTGTAAATGGCCATTTTGACCTTCATATTGTTGGAATAGTTGTATATCTGGAAATATTTTTGATGTCTAATAACCATGCTTCAACTTTCTCCCCTGTTCTGCATTTTCCATCAAAGGTAGCTGGTTTAATTTTCTTAAATTCTCCTTCAAGGTGGTCTACTTGTTTTCTCTTTCTGTATGTTTTTGTTTTTTCCTCAATTGAAGGTGTACCTTTAGACAAACTGTCTCCTTTTTCTGGTTCAGGCCCATAATTCTTGGAGGCCCTTTTGTTGACCACTTCTTCATTATTATCATCCTTTGGGATTTTTTTTGTCACTATACTGTGCAACATGACTTCATTTATTTTGTGCTACTCTTGTTGTGCTTTCTTAAGTTTCTCATTCTCGTCTTTGAAAACCTGCAACTCAACAATGAGATTCCTCATCGTTTCCAAAACTTTAGTAGGTGAGCTTCTGTTACTATTATGTCTTTGGTTTTCAGGAAGTGTTTGTTCAGGATTCCCATCAATTTGTATTTATGTGTCATCCTGTGATGCCATGATTAACACAAAACAAAAAGGGATTTTAGGTTTGCAACAATAAAGGTTTATTAGTTTTACACAGACATAATTATATGCTAAGTAAATCAGGTGGCCCTGTTCAAGGTCCAAGTGTTGTAACCTTTTCTATCATACCATATGTGGTGTACCTCAAATTCACCATAAAAAAAAAATTCTTATGTTACCATTAATCTCCAATTATATATATATTTGATACCAAAATGAGATAGTCTTTATTCCTATTCGCAACATGGTGCAAGTCCTCTTCGTACTAACCCATCATTAAATGTTTAGGACTTAAGATTACTAGGATTATTTATCATGATTAATTATGATATACTTTTTATAAGTTGTAGTCGCACTCCACTTACTATATACTATAGTTGATCTTTGAAAGGTGTCCTTTAATTTTTTTAACACAACTACGAACCTTATACAATATGTCCTGCTATCTAAAATGTTCATATAGAATACTCAATTCAATACTTAGGCTTTGCATCCCTTTCGAGAAGGTCTCATCACATACTATGTCATTCATTGTGCATACAATAAAGAGATTAATGAACTGGGCTAGACCACTCAAGTTCCGTGTACATGAGGTATTCCTGATCACGTGTGGTTATACGCATGGGATTGGAAAATAGGTGGTTAGGATTTTCCAATGGCACACGTTGCTCTTCCTAACCAAAAATGGTGTTAGTGTAACTAGGTTAATGATTGATAGAATTAAACCCATGTATTAACTGTTTATCGTCTTCACTCAATAAATGGCATTAAGGAGGTGCAGAGGTAACTGCCAGGTATTAAATGAGTTTTGACTGGTACACTTAAGTTTATCCTATAGTATCGTGCCTCAACCTTAGACCTCTTATTTTATGTACATGAACAATGGATCCTTGAAACCTTTCCCTGGCCACATGGTCAGAGTACTTCGCAACATCCATGTCATTACTTCTGAGACCGATCCTCCCGTATCTATCGCTTAGAGTTTGTTGGTTCATGTGAATTAGAGGTAACCACTATTGACAGCTATTACCTCTGTTCTCTTTCGTGTCAGACCGAGGAAAGATATGGACATTTTTCATGTTTTTGATCAAAGAGGATCGCCATCTACTTTGCCCTTATACCAGGTAAACTTATTCTCATCCACCATATACATTTGCGTACTAAAGGTTGATTAGGTGACTGCTTACTGAAATATTTAGTTGACTCTTTGATTTTTCTCGGTATTATTTTGGGTTTGGGATAGGATTATATAGACTCGTATTGAGTTTTAACAAGCTTTGGACGGTATAGTGAGAGTGTAGTTCCCGGTGGAAAAAAAAAAAAAAAAAAAAACCTTTTTTTATTTCCCAAAATTTTTCCTCTGCTTCGACTACCAGCTAACAGGACTGGTTTAAGGAAATTTTATCATTAGTGTGGGTAATTAAAGAATGACTAAGGCCTTTTTTTTGGCCACTCCTCTTGTAAGAGGCATGAATAATATATAGGTGAGACAAAACCTTTTAATCGGGGTCTTGGTCATTCAATGTCTGGAATAAAAGATTCCAAATTTTGTCACTGTATGGTAACTTTGAACTTTTCCTACCTCGTATTTTCACACTTGAAGAAAATGAAACTATATTTTCTTCGTAACCCATTACCTGTGGATCTGGTCACAACTTCCATTGAGTTCTATGTTGGTACTATTTTGTTTCTAGACCCTCTATTGTTCTTAGTGTTCACAAACATGTGCATCTATGTAAAAGGAACTTATATTCATACTAGGTTTTACAGTCATTCGTGTATCACATATTATAGTCTACGATTACATTGAGGCCTTCATCTTTTCCTTTTCTTCCCATCATACTATTTCTATTTGGCGTATTTTCAAGGAGGTGAAGTTCTGTGTAAAATTTGAGAAAAGGTTTCCTTCTGCTGAATGATATTCGAACCAAGTAACTTTTTTTGTATGTTAATAACTTTGCATGATGCATTGCGACCTCTCCAGGTCTGGTTATGTAAACCTCCGTGTTGTTTTCATTGATTTCGTTTTATCGAGTGTAAGAATTTTGTTATCATATCTAATGATGGGGCCCTGTTTGTATGCGAGGGTACCCATCAGGATTTTATTGACACACTTTCCCCTTTTGGTTTACTAGATGGGCTTCGATAGTGCTAGGGAAAGGAAGAGAGATCTTCTTCCTTCAAGTTAAGTACAGATTCTATGACAAATTTAATTTCTTTTCTTTCTGTTGTTTGTTATGTCAGTGATATTCTTGGTTTACAATTTATATGGTTATTAGATTTAATTTTGTATTTCACTTGCAAGGTCTTCTTCCCTCCGAGACTCCCAGACTTATGATAACTCTAAATCCTTCAAAGGTACTTGGGTTCTAGGATAGGGCTTGGGAGTTATTTGTTGATCCAAAAAAAACGATGTTCAAACTCAGTTACTCTTTCCAAACATTTATAGTAGATGAGGTGAATTCATATATTTACTTGGTTGTTAGAGAAATAATGGAATGGAATTCCATTATCTTAACATCTCTGACAATGTTACCTATCATGGCTGAGTGCAAAAAGTTACTGATGTTCCGACTTTGGAACTTTAGCAGATCAAGTATGATTATGTGCATATCTCTCCATGAAGGATTTCGCTTCTTTGTATCACGTCAAAAGTAACCTTTGATTTGCGAAGTATTCGACATGATATATATATATATATATATATATATATATATATATATATATATATATATATATAAGGTTTACTTGTTTTTTGCACATGTTCTCTATAAGAATGGATTGACAACATCAGTCATTTGATTTTCTTTTAAAGTGACGGAGAAGCTATATACAATCATTATTTGTTAACAGGGTTAGGAAATATTGATTCTAGCGTCTCATATTATGTATGAAAAAGGGTTCCAGATCCTCTAATCTTCGAAAGCTGCCAATCCTTTTTCGCATCTAGCATTTCATTTGCATAGTTATAGCTACATATTGTTTGACAACATATGATTCATATAATACATGAACAAACATATATATTATTAACCAATTCTATTGTAGATAGTCAGATGTAGTCTTCTTGTAATGCCTCTACAGATTCCCAAAATAATATATATATATATATATATATATATATATATATATATATATATATATATATGCACATATTATGAAAATTCTTGACATATATAGAGTATTTTTTTTTCTTCTGAATTTACTTGAACATGGGTGGAGACTCATATGTATACTAGACCTACCTACAGGAATATTATTATTCATAGATATCGGTATACTTGACCCCAATCGCATCATGCAAAAAATAAATCTACTCAACATAATTCAATTAAAAGTGTGATTTAGACTACAGTTTTTTCTATTACAAGAGTAATAAAATTCTACAGGACTAGTTTTTCTAGTTAATATATCCAATGACATTAGTATTTACTCAGCACTATGTACCAACAGAAATAATCCATTCGTAACTATTGATTAGGAGGTATTTGGCCAGTCTCTAATCACAACAACATTCGACCATAATTCATTCATATAAGTAAACAAAATGTAGATCTATTAGTTATCATAAAATTTAACCAGAGAAAGAGTAGGATAACATATTGGAGACAATTCACAGGAAGACAAAGGGAACAACCATGTTCCTCTCAACCATAGAATAGGAAAGCCCAATCTCTTGTCCTGTTCAACCCCTAGCGTGACCATGAATCCATGAGGGAAAACTTGGAGTCTCCTCTTCAACAATGTCTTCCTCTCTCGATAGTCTTGCCTCACACTCAACAATTAGTGCTCATAACAACAAGAAATCAATAATTCCTTTTCCCCCGTATACTAGGCAACTTCCTGCCTCCTCACATATTCTATATATCAAAAACAATCTTTTTTCCTAGCTCTTTTTCCTCCCTTGGGAATTTTCACAGCTTTCTAAATCCTTGATTTTCAGGGGCTGCTAATGGCCAAATCCCTAATTTTCCACTTGTAACAATCAACCCTGAGGTAGTTCCAACATGTTCCCCACTCATGGAGTCATGGTCAGCTGAATTTAACATGGCTATTCCATTTGTTCTCCTACAATAATTATAAAATATTCTATTTTTCATACAAGTATCATAGTCAAATGGTCAGTTGGGTCAAATTAGATCTCTTCCCAACAATCATAATAATTAATTACAATTTACCAAATTCAAAATTCGGAATTTCCATTAATGGCAAAAATTTTCCAAATTCGAATTTACCAAAAACGAAATAATTTTCCTAACAATTTTCAAATTCAAAAATAATTTATTTTTGGAGATGTCACATGATGTAGGCAACAAGGAAAAGAAGAAAGAAGAGGATTAAAAAAGGATGTTGGGTGAAACCATATCCTTGAACATTGGGACACTCGAGACTCCAAACAATGTTAAAATAGGTGTCAAATGTTCAGATGAAGATAAAGTGAAGTTTGTCAAGCTACTTGGTGAATTTCAAGATGTTTTTTCTTGGTCTTATGAGGATCTTCCTGGTTTTTATCTTGGTTTTATACAACATGCCATCCCCATTAAAGAAGGAATAAAACCAATCAGGAAAAAACAAACACCTATCAACCCCACGCTAGAAGCAACTATTCGGAAGGAGTTGAAAAAACTCTTGAAGGCATGGATCATCTTTCCAATCAAGTATTCTGAATGGGTTTCAAATTTGGTTCCTATTCAAAAAACAACTGGTCAAATCGGATTATGCATTGATTTCCGTGCATTAAATCGAGCTAGTATAAATGATCACTTCCCTCTCCCTAACATGGAAATGATTTTGCAACAAGTTGTATGGTCACAAATGATGTCCTTACTTGACGATTTTTCCGGTTACAACCAAATCAATGTAAAAAGGTAAGACAAATATAAAACCACCTTTATTACTAGTTGGGGTACTTTTTCTTATGAACGTATGCCTTTTTGGCTTATATAATGTAGGTTCCACCTTTCAAAGAGCTATGCAAATAAATTTTGACGATTTGATCGGTAAAATCATTCAGATCTACCTTGATGACATAACAATGTACTCTAAAATGCGATTAGATCATTTTGGTCATCTGAGAAAATTTCTCATGCAATGTAGGAAATTTGACAGTTCTTTAAACCCTTCCAAGTCCATTTTTGGCATTATTGAGGGAAAGCTCCTTGGACACATCGTCTCCGATTCAGGAATAAGCATTGATCCTGAAAGGATTGCTGCTATCCTTAATCTTCCTTCTCCCACTTCCAAAAATAAGGTTCAATATTTTATGGGGGTTATTAACTTTATCCATAGGTTTGTTCCAAATTTTGTTGTAATGGTGAAGCCAATTCATAATCTGCTTAAGAAAGATCTTTCTTTTTCTTGGACAAATGATGTCAAAAATGCTTTTGAAGGGATCAACAAAGAGATCAGTTCCACACCAGTTTTGGCAATCTTGATTTTGAGAAGGAATTCATGATATATACTAATGCCACCGAGAAGGTTGTTTCTGATGTTCTCATTCAAAATGATGACCAAGGAAATGAAAAACCACTCGTTTACATGAGTCAAATTTTGTCTGATGATGAATTTAAATATTCTTTTATTGAGAAACATGATTTCTCTCTTGTTAAAGTTGTTGAAAAGTTTTGCCACTTCATCGTAGGTAAGCATATGTTGGTAAAGGTCCATTTACCTTCTATCAATTTTTTTCTCTCACAGACTTATCTTTCAGGAAAACTTACACACTCGCTTGCCAAGATCCAGGAGCATGAATTGAATATCCTGACTTCTACCACTATCAAGGGACATGACCTAGCCCTTTACTTAGCTCAACATCCTGAGAATGGTGAAGATATTGATGAATAACATAGTTCCCTTTCAGCTCTCTTTTACATTGATGATCAGATGCTCCGTGTGTTTGAACATCCCTGGTACAAGAATTTGGTTTATTATTTATAGAACCAAAGATGTCCAGACAACTTAGACACTCCTCAATGGAGAATATCGTGTCTTGAATCTGCAACATATTTCATTATAGGAGACTTATTATTTCGAATATGTTTTGATGGTGTGCTACTTCGTTGTGTAAACAATGAAGATGCATATAAACTGTTGCAATAAGCTCATGGTTCTTCAAGTTCTTTCATTCATGCAGGGGGTCATTTTTATACAAAAACCATTTCTTTCAATATTATTAGAAAATGATACTATTGGCCTTCAATATTTCATGACTCTTATGTTTTTTCAATATCTTTTGACAAGTGCAAAAAAATTGCTAGGAAAGAACGCCTTTCATCCATGCCATTACAACCTCTCCTACGAGACTTTCCTTTTTCAAAGTGGGGATTGGATTTTATTGTTCCTATTAATCCTCCTTTAGATGGACAAGTTTTTATCTTGACAGCCACACACTATTTTACAAAATGGGCTGAAGTTGTCCCACTTAAGCATTCCACATATGTTCAGGTAATTTCTTTCCTTAAAGATAACATTTTTTCCAGATTTGGTCTTCCATTGGAAATTATTAAAAACAATGGTCTCGCTTTCATTTTTGCTAAGCTAACTCAATTTTTAGCTAAATTGGGGGTTAAACATTTCACCTTATCAACTTATTATTCCCAATGAAATGGGAAAGCTGAGTCTACAAACAAAAATATGGTAAGAATTGTCAAAAGGCTCATCGAAGACAAGCCTCGTCAGTGGCACACTCTCCTCACTTACGCCCTCTGGGAAGATCGAACTACCGCCAAGGTAAGCACTGGTTGTACTCCTTTCCATCTTGTTTATGGTCAAGAATCCCTCCTTCCAACTAAGATGAAACTTTCTTCCTTAAGGTTAATGCTACCGATCGAGGAATTAAATTCTTTAGATGTTTCACAAAGGATAAACACACTACTAGATTTGGAATAGCAAAGGATGTTTTCTTTGGATAACATTAAAAGGAGACAACAAACTATTAAGAAGTATTTCAACAAGACTGTCAAGTTTAAGGTCAATGAAAACATTTTTCTATGGGACTCATCTCACACTGATAGGGGAAGACATTCAAAATTTCAGAAATTATGGTTGGGTCCTTTCAAGATCTCTTTTGTCTTAGGTAACAATTCTTACATTCTAAAATATTTACAGGAGCGATTTTTTTCCTACAACACTATTGGTTCTCACTTGAATAATTACATGGAACCAACTTGAAAATTCTAACGTTGTTCAGATTTTCTGTATTTTAGTAGTCTAGATCTGCTTTCATTTTTCACTATTTTTCTTTTCTTCTTACAACAATGAATTTTTATTTTCTGTTTTAAAAATCCCTTACTTCTTTTACATTTCTTTCACTTTATTTCTTTTATTTTATTTTTTTGCAATTATTCTGTTAGTATTTTTATTTCCTTTCCATATTTTTGATTTATTTTGGCCGAGAATAAGATGCTGGATCAGTTCTGCCACAGTGAAAGTCCTACAAAATATTGTTATTCAATAACGATCAAGATTACACATTTGTTATGATGTTTCCCTGAAGACATACTTGGATTTGTTATCTTCTTTCACTGTTGTCTTATAAAGAGATTGGTTATCTCCCGCTTCTTCTTTCCATTCCTTCATCCATTTGAGAATTAAAAGAGCAGGTCCATTAAGTTTTATTCTTGGAGCAAGAGCCGATTTTGGTTAAATGATTATGCGTACAGAGAAAACCCCCTCATACTTAACATTTTTCATGAGCTATTCCCAAATTCCAGGTCATTTTTCCATTAAATCCGCTCACTTCCCCCTGTTGCATAATTATTTTGGTTATATATTCTTAATTTACTATTCTGGTGTGCGAAAACATGAGTTCTGAGCTCTAAATCTGATGAAAACAAATTTTCCTGTGGAGTCACTAGTTTGTTGATGATTAAAATCATAACAAGGATTTCGCCCGCAAAGTATTGATAAATCCTATTAACTATATATATATATATATATATATATATATATATATATATACACACACTAGTAGGTGGGGCCCCCTTGTAGGTTGGAGGATCGGATCCGGGTCTTACTTGATGTTTTACTATTGTTCAACACTACTTACAGTATTGAGAATGATTGATGATCAATGTTGGTCCTATTCATGACAAATGAATGAGGTATAGTACATGTTTGTTCTCTTGATCTAGACTAGAATGCAATGATGTCTTATGATATTTTTTGTTATCATTTCTATATGTTCCTATATTCTTTATTTTGACACCTACAAAAGAAACATGTTAGTAACGACAAATAAAGAGCAATTGAAAAGAAATAAAGCAATATAAACAAAAAAAAATGAAAAAAAATGAAAAAAGAAGGAAAAGGAGGAACAAGAGGAGGATAGAAGGAGAATCATACTAAGGTTTTCTCTTTGAGTTTATGTTGAGATAGTTCATTTTTCATTCATTCCTTAATTATCTTTTATGATAGCAGGGTCTTATTGTAGACAACCACATTCAGGGTTGAATTACATCATTCATACACTTTTTTTTTAGAGGCGTTGATCTATCTTTGATAGTCTGTGTAGACTTGTCTTTTTTTGAATTAGTTTTCATGAATGACAAAGGCTGTTGTTTAGAGTCCAGTGGGAAGCAATCTGTGGAAATTTGGTCCAGCTTTTAGAATTGAGTTTTGAGTTTCTGTCAGAGTTCCTTTTGTATGTTCCATTGGGGATTTCTAAGTTTGACTTTGGTTTGAAATTTATGTATGATATTTTGTAAACAAAAAGACTCTTCGGTGAATTGGAATGAAATAAAGGATTGGTTTATCTATCATATGTATTTATTATCATCTTCGTGTCTTACTTTTTTCTTTACAATTGTTTTCAACAACTATTATATTTAGAAAATCATATTAAAATGAATTTTCTATCAAGCTTTTATTTGTGAAAAAGACTAGCCTAAGCACTTGTAATTGATACTTGTGATTTAGGATTTTATTTTTGATGGATATAAACCTAGGGTGACATTCCCTTCTATTTTTTTTTAGCCAAGAGGAATCTGAAAATGCTTGAGTAATATCATTTCATATCTTTTCCTCAACAATGGTCACCTCTTTCGTGACTATCCTTTGAATTTCCAGAACCCAAAAGGAGGAGAGGGAAATAAAAATGAATTTTATACTATAGTTATAGGAAGGAAAAGAAAACAAACTAGAAAAAAAACTCAATAAAGAACTCATAAGATCCCTACCAGAAACTCCTTCAACATTATCAACCAACTCGCAGAGGAAGAGGAGGTAGGAAATCCACACAAAATAGAAAACTAGGACAAGGAAAATGGCAAAGTGAATCATAAAATGGAACTAACCAAATAAAAATCATCAAGAAAAAATCCCAATGGCCTAGAAGAATGTGGACTAGAGGAGGGGGGAGGGACACTTTAATGCAACTCAATGAACAAGATATGTCGGATATAGATCTAGAAAAACTGGAGGAGGCCTTCAAAATAAAGGAAATGCAAACCATACAAGTGGAAAAACTCAGAAAGGTGCATAAAGTTTTCATTGATTCTACTTCATGATACACCTCAATATTAGGAATATTCTTAGACCCAACAACTGAGCTCAAACATTCCTTATGTGAAAGTAAGCATCAAGGCTGCACATCTGCACATCAACTCATTAAGGAGTTAGGGAACTACATCCTCAACTCAGGGAAGATCCAAAGACTCATGGAAGGGCATCTCCATCCACTTCACAACTTGTCATGATGAAGATGATAACATGGAATATAAGAGGGATTAATGGAATATCCATGAAAAGGAATCTTTGAGACATCATTTGTGTCAAGAATCTAGACATTCTCCTTTTACAGGAAACAAAATGTGTCAGGGAGGAAGCAAAGGACATATTCTGGTGTTGTTGGAGAACCTGTAAGTCCACTCATATAGAATCAAATGGTGTTGTGGGGGGCCTGGAAATCTTATGGATCCTGACTGCAGTCATCATAGACCAACCCTTTTCCACGGTGGGCACACTTACAACTCACTTTAGAGTAATAGGGTATAACAAAGAAGGGATGATTAAATATTCCTATGGGCCCCAAACTGATCAAGAAAAAGATATTTTCATTGGAAGAATATCCACCATAAATACATTGATAGGTTCACATAACTAGTTGATTGGTGGTGATTTCAACATCATCCTCACGCTAGAGGAAAAGACAGGAGGTACCAAGTGGCTAGACCGAAACGGTGGTAAGTTATGAACCCTCATTGATCAACTCAATTTAATAGATATAGAAACTAGAAATGGTATATTATATCATTTCCTCATTTCGAAATCACTTATGTTGAAGGATTTGATCATCAAAGCCAACATCCTCCATATGCTGGTTGGGATCACTAGCTGGTCTCGCTCTCTCTCCACACTCAGCCCATGCCCAAGATGAAACCATTCAGTTTTGAGAAGTTTTGGCTCAGTCACACAGACTTTCAAAATCTCTCAAAATCATGGTGGGAGAAATTTTAAATAGATCATGGCACATGCATGTACAAATTCCAACAAACGTTAAAAACATTTAGGTCACAACTAAAGAGATGGAATTTTTTTTTGTTTTGGTAACATTTTACAAATGAAGCAGGAAATTGAGCAACTCCTCGAAACAATGAAAACAATATTTATTATGGGAGAAAGAATGACATCCTTAACGATGGAGGAAGAGCAACTCCGAGAACAACTGGAAGAAAGGAAGGAATAAGAGGAAATACTCTGGAGGCAAAAATCCATAGTAGAATGGATCAAGGAAGGAGAAAAGAACACCAAGTTCTTCCACAAATCCATGGTGCACAAAATATACATAAATAAAATCACTCAACTAGAATAAAACCAGGGAAACCCCATCTAGGATCACACAAGCATAGAAGATGAATTGCAAAACTACTATAAATATCTTATAACGGATCCCATCAAATACATAATGCCTGTTATTCACAAGATGACAAGGCACATCCCCTCCCTGGTCAAATAAGAACAAAATGAAGTGTTAACCAAGCCAATTACTCAAGAGGAAGTGGATTAAGCAGTCAAAGAGATGCCCCTAGGTAAATCTCTTGGGTTGAACGGGTTCACGACAAACTTCTTCCACTATTGTTGGTCATTGGTTAAGGAAGAAGTTGGACAAGTAATTGAGGAATTTAGAACTTCAGGGCAATTTCTCTCAGCCTTCAATGACACCTTCCCCACTCTCATTACAAAGGAATAAAGGGTCACACATCCAAAGAAATTTTGGCCAATAGCACTATGCAATGTCATCTACAAAATCATCACTAAATTCATTACCCTATGACTCAAACCAATCCTTCTATAAATCTTCTCCAAAGAGAAAGATAGATATTTGGATGGAAGGAAAATCATGGATAATGTCATCCTGGCACACAAGGTCATTCACTCATTGAAATCAACAAGAACCCCAAGTATGCTCATCAAGCTGGACCTCTCTAAAGATTTTGACAAAATAAGTTGGTAATACATGATCTCCCTCCTTGAAGCCTTTGGCTTTGATAAAATCTTGGTGGGCTAGATCATGAAGCTCAATTTCTCAGCCTTCTTCTCCATCTTTGTTAATGGAGTTCCCTCCCAACCCTTTTCTCCCTCCCGTGGCACTCGACAAGGGGATCTCCTCTCCCCCTTCCTTTTATTCATAATGGACGAAGGTTTGGGGAACTACATCAAAGCCTCAATTGAGGATGGCTCTCTCAAAGGCCTACCTCTCCAAAAACTCCATCCAACCCCCTCCCATAGTCAATTTGTTGATGACACCCTTCTTATGATTACTCCAACTTCCTAGGAGGATAATAAGCTCAATACAATCCTCACCAACTTTTCCAAAGCTCTATAAACTTCCTTAAACCTCGACAAGTCGCAACTCTACTTATTCAATACCTAAGTGGCAATTCAAAACCAAATCTCTGGGCTTCTTGAAATCCCCAAGATCTCCCTTCCATCCAATTATTTAGGTGTTCCCTTCGCAATAGAGACTACATGTAATATTTCCTGGAACAACATGTTTCTTTCCATCTCCAATAGGATCAATAACTAGACCTTTAGATCACTTAATATTGCATCTTGTCTATTTCTTCGAAAGTATGTTCTCCAACCTATGCCAACTAACCTCTTCACTTCTCTAGAAACCCCCCATTCTGTCATCAGAGCTATGAGAAACCTCCAACATAGATTCTTGTGGCATGGACACCATCTGAACAAAAAATGGGCATTGGTGGGATGGGATAAACTATGCAAGCCCAAATCCCTAGGGGGACTAGGCCTTAGATATCAAGGAAAACTCAACCAAGTAACGGGGGGGAGACTTTGGTGGAGCTAGCTAAAGCACCCCACAAAACACTGGGAAAGAATCTAGAAAAGGAAATGTGCGCTCAATACTAGAGAAGATCTTCTAATAAGATTCAATGATCAGTTCCATGGATCAAATATCTGGAACAAATCTTGGAACAATAGATCACTCATACAAAAGAATGCTTTCTGGGATATTAGGAATGGATAACACTCCAAGTTCTTGCAAGACTCCTGGAAACAAAAACTTCCCCTAACCTCCATAGAAGACCTCAAATCCCTTTATCAACAAATGAAATTGAGGTATTCCCTACATGTAAATGACCTATGGAAGGAAAACACTCTGCAACACCCCTGACATAGATGGAAAATTGAACCCCATGAATTACACCTTTAGGTGGAAACAAACCTACAGAACTGGAGGGACTGTGGAAACCAGCAGAAAATACACGTTGGGGAAGGAATGAACATACTCATATGGAGCCATTCCATAAGAAGTAACTTCTCAAACATAGAAGCATACCATCTCCAGGAAAACCACCAAGGAAAACCAGAGAAGAACATATGGAATCCAAAGTTCTGGCTAAAAGTATCAATTTTCCTTTAGCTAATTTCCCAAAACCGCATACTCACTTGCTACAACCTTCAAAAATGACGTTTTGTAGTCCCTTAAATCTATCCCCTCTGTCAACAACAGGAAAAGACAATGGAGCACTTACTAAACCATTATAGCCACAGTGAGGCCATCTGGGATACAACAACACAAATAATGCACCACTCCAACAAAAACTGATCCAACATCATAAGAACCATTGAAAATTGGGATTCAATCTCCTACCAAAATCCAATTCTTGACTGCATCTGACAGCTAATACCAGGCTTCATAGTTTGTAAAATATGGAAAGAACGAAATAAAATATTTTTTCGTTCCATTTCCTCCCCCCCCTCACTCAACCTGGGAAACAATCCTAAACTTGATTCAGGAAATTATTAGAACTAAGCATTGTACCCAGGAGGACCTCAAATGTAATCCTGGGGAACTTCACATCATACAAACCAACTATTGATGAATAAGGGACCCTAGACATGTATTATATATCCTCCTATGTCTTGGGAACATTTCCTTAGTTAATTTGAAATGATTTTCCAAAGGTGTACGAACTGGCTTTTCATTTTGCATTCTAAACCTCTCCAACACCTTCTCTATGTACTCACCCTGAGACAATGCCAATTTTCAATTTTTCCTATCTCTTGTTATTCTTCTACCAAGGATTTTCTTTGCAGCACCCAAATCTTTCATCGCAAATGAATTAGATAATTTCTTCTTGATCACATTTATATCCTTCATATTAGACCCTGCAATAAGCATGTCATCTACATACAATAGAAAGATATTATAGCTTCCATTTTCTATCCTTTTAAAATAAACACAGTGATTATAATGACATCTACTATAACCTTGTTCTGTCATAAACCTGTCAAATTTCAAATACTACTACCTTGGAGCTTTCTTTAGTCCATACAAGTTCTACCAAATTCTCCTTTCCTTTGACCTCATACCCTTATGGATGTTTCATATAAATCTCTTCCTCCAAATCCCCATGGAGAGAAGTTGTTTTTACATCTAACTCTTCAAGATCGAAATATTATATTGCCACAAGACTTAAAATAGTCCTAATTGAATTCATTTTAACAACAGGAGAAAATATTTCATCAAAATCTATACCTTTATTTTGTGCAAACCCCTTTACAACAAGTCTAGCCTTATACCACATTTTGCCTCCATCTTCTTCCTTCAACTTGTAAACCCATTTATTCTGTAACGCTCTTTTTCCTATAGGAAACTGAACCAAATCCCAATTCTCGTTATTTACGAAGGAATCGATTTTTGCTTTCATTCCTTGCTCCCACTTCATTTTAGTGTCTACCTACATTGGCTCTTCATAACATTCTGGTTCATTGGAATCAACCAACAATAAATAATAAAATGAAGGAGAGTATTGTCCAGGGGGTCTACTTAACCTGGTAGATATTCTAACAAAACTTGTAGGATTTTGAGGTACCCGCTGCTCCTGTTGTTGTACATTTTGATTTTCTAGTTCCTTTGGAATTTCATTTTTAGTGATCTCATCAAGCACTGTTTATTCTCTTTTCTTTTTCTTGTTTATTTCCCTACAAATTATCTTTGTACATGACATTCTCATTGAATATGACATCTCTACTCCTAATGACTTTTTTTTTTTCATAATCCTATAAACGATAACAATATTAACACTGTATCCAATAAAGGTACACTTCTTGGATTTTTCCTCAAGCTTTGTTCTATTTTCTTTATCAATATGGACAAATGATTCACAATCGAAAGTCTTCAAAAAGAAATAGTTTACCTTTTTACCTATCCATGCCTCCTCTAGAATTCTACCATCCAAAGAGCTTTAAGGTCCTTTGTTTATTATGTAAATAACAATATCTACAACATCTTCCCACAACTGTGAGGGAAAACCAACATGCAATATCATACTCCTTGCACGCTCCATGATTGTCTTGTTCATCCTTTTCGACACACCATTTTCTTGTGTTGTTCTTGGAACTGTTTTCTCTCTATGAATCCCATGGTATGAAAAGTAATCATCAAACTCCTTTCTGCAATATTCACCTCTATTGTCAGATTTGAGACACTTCAACCTTTTTCTCGTCTCACTCTCAACCAAAGATTTCCATTTCTTAAAAGTATCAAAAACATCATATTTTTGTCGAATGCAATAAACTCATTTTTTTCTAGTTGCATTATTAATAAAAGTAACATAATAACGAGAGCCACCAAGAGATGATACTTGAGTTGGTCCCCATACATCTGTATACATAAGATCCAACCTTTCACTCTTCTTTTCTTTCCAACTCTGAGAAATCTGACTCTCTTTTGTTTTACATAAACACAATGCTCATAGAAATCCAAATCAATTTGTTTAAGATCTGGAAACAAATTTATTTTGTGAATTATCTACATCCTCTTCTCACTCATGTGTCCAATCCTATGATTCCACAGTGTTGTATCCACTCTTGTAGAAGCTAAAGAGATAAAAGAGTCAGTACTACCGGTACATAAATGCAATGTACCTACCTTCTCTCCTTTTGTTATCATGAATGATCCTTTGTTGACCTTCCACATATTATCTGTAAATATGGATATAAAACCTTCACTTTCCAACTTCCCTATTGAAATTATGTTTTTCCTTAGATATGGAACATGTATTACCTCTTTCAACAACCATTGGTTTCCATTGCTTTTCTTTATTTTTACCTTTCCCATTCCAACAATTTTTCATGGTGCATCATCACCAAAATGAACCTGTCCAAAATCACCTTGAACATAATATAGAAAATGTTTCCTATGGGGTGTGGCATGAAATGAATCCCCTGAATCTACTACAAAATACTTATAAATATTATCTATAGAAAGAATCAATGAATCTTGTAACACATCACCTGTTACATTTGCTTCCTGATTTTTCTCTTGTTGTCCATCTCTTTGTTTCTTTGGAGCTCTACAATATTTTTTTAGATGTCATTTATTCTCACAATTACAACACTCTATCTTTCCAAATCTGGATTTGGATCTGCCCTTCCTAGAATTCTCGTAGTTCCCTGAGCCCTTTCCTCTATCATTTTGTCTCCCCATGTTCTCCATATTTAACGCATTACTTGATGTCTCACCTGTTATTTTCTATCACATTTCCTCACTAAGGATAAAACCAACAACATCATCAAATTTTAAAGTGTTTGAACCATAGAAATAGTTACTTATAGCCATGACCAAGTCATTCCAACTTTTTGGCTATGGGCACAATATTAGAAGAGCCCTGACCTCATCATCAAAGTGCACTTTTACATAACTTAGTTGATTAGTAACCGTATTAAATTCATTTAAATGATATCAAACAAACCCACCTTCTAACGTCTTCATATTAAATAATCTCTTCATTATAAATACCTTATTGGATGCCGAGAGTTTTTCATACAATTTATCCAATTCATCGATCAATTCCTTCGTTGTCTTTTCTTTCAAAATATTGAAATCCATCGACACTGCCAAGCTCAACCGTATCATTCCTAGTGCCTTTCTATCAAGAACCTCCCATTCTTCATCCTTCATGGTCGTCACCTTCTTTGATATTCCACCCAATGGTAGGAATAGATCCTTATGATATAAATAATCTTCCATATGCATCTTCCATAAATGTTAGTTTTGAACATTAAGTTTCTTGACCCTAAGATTTCCATCTTTCGCCATTGCTCCCACTCAAACCAAGAACCCTATTTTCCTACTATTTACCTTTCTCTCTGATACCAATTGTTAGAAAAATAGGATCATGAAGCAAAAAAATAAAAAAAATGCGTAAATAAAACACAAAAGATACACAATACAATAGAGAAAAATATATATGTGTTTCACCTAGTGTGGGTTACATCCACCAGAGAAATTTCTAGTTCCTTCCTTTATTATTCTCCAACAAATGAAGGGATACAACCTACAACAAACTCATTGTAACTTCATTTTCATTCTCTCCTAGTCTCCTATCTCATAATACAATATTCACAATGATCCATAGCTGCAATACATTTCCCTCATAAAAGAGGTTTTCCTTCTAGGGAAAAAAACCCTAACATAAATTCTACCATCACATCTGTGACCTTATAATGAACGGTCTAGATTTACAATGAAATGACAATATATATTTACAAGGAAATTTTTCTTTTGGGGGATTTTCCCCCAAATCCCCACCGGGATGTAAAGTAGTCATGGGGTATAAACACGACTGGAAATAAAGACCTCTGAATCAGGAATATAATCATGCTCCACAACCAACACCTCCAGAGGAGAGATCAAAGTACAAGCCTTTGAAATATTGAGAGAATTCCTTTGTTGAAGGGAAATGGAGTCGTAGAGGAGAAGAAGCCAAAATAACTATTGGATTGGATGTGGAAACAAATCTAGGCCATTGGATGAATACCAAATAAGAGGAGAAGTGAATAAAAAAGGAGATCATATCCCAGCTGTTATATTTGCATACAGGTGAACATGAGCCGAAGATCTCATGAATTTTGAGATTTGACTCTTTAAGATAGATTGGGCCTTGTGTTGCCAGGAGGAGAAAACCCTGAAGCCCGAAGTCCCAAAATAGATCCCACCTACATATTGGGAGTGAAGTGGGGACATTTATTGGTAATCTCATTGACATTTAGGCTATCCAGAAGATTTTGGAGGTAGTCTTCGAAAAGTGGTCAAAGCCTCGAAACTTCGAAGCACCAGAGTGAATCCTAGTTGTCGATCAACGGGGGAATATCAACTGTAAATATTCTCCCTTCAGCAATTAGGTGTTTTTCCATTCAATAGTTTGGTGTTGATTAGGAGCAAGGAACCCCAAATCCATAATTCTAGCTTTGGTCACACATGTTGGTTGTAGGAGGAGTGTGAGTCATAGATCGTCAGTTCAACATTTGAGAATTTGGGAGGTAGTGTATGATGGAGTGTTACAAATCCTGAACAATAGTGCCCCAAAGTAGATATCCACCATATATCATGGATGGAGGAGAATCCCCTCCAACCGTCAGATATGGTCGTAGAAGTTTGGAGAGTGGAAGGATGAACTTGCAGCTGTTGGTCAATGTCACTTTATGACCAAATTCGGTCAGTAACAACTCTAAGATATTGGAGTGTTGTGTTAGGAGAATTTCACATAGCACCAGAGTCTCGAAGCTCCAAATAACGCCTCTAATCTATGAGATCGGTTCTATTATTTGGTCCTATGTGATTTCCACTAAGGAAAAAGGGGCTAGCTCTTGTGGCTCGATTCAAAGAGAAAGGGGCTTAGAAAAATCTCCCACAGGTTTTTGTTTTGTGGGGACCTGCACTTGAAGGAAATTAAAGGGGGCTGTGTATGTAAGAGAGGATCCAACAAGGATCCAAGAATTAATTCAACTACAGTGAAATTTGATCCTATATTGGGAGGTCATGCGAGCCTCATAGGGGAAGAGGTTTGCATCAAGTGGTATCAAATCTTGTGATATTTTTGTTTGATACCATCATATGGTTTCAGAATGAGATTCTTTTTGCAAAAATCAGGAAATGGAGGAGAACATAGAGTACTAGTGCATTATGTGAAGACTATTTGCAAGTGTGCAACAAACAACAAATATCTAGGTGGGGTGAAGAAAAGGACAAATTGCATTCTTAGAGCAAAGGAGATCCTGTGGACCTCTTAATCTGAGAATTTGGAGTACAATAGACAAAGAGCAAGGAGTGCTCAAGAGAAGGAGTGAGTGCAAGGTGTGATCCTAGACTCAGTAGGAGTGTAAAAGCTAAAAGAAGTTTTCAGTAGGTGAACCAGAGGTTAGGCAAGGAGCTTGGCATAGGATGAATGTATCTCACAATGTGCAAGTGGGATCTCACAGATTTTTCAAGAGGGAAAATGAGAGGAGAAAATGGATATTGAAGTCCATAGACAAGGTCCAAGAGGATACCAAAGAAGGATGATAAAATAAGATATGGATAAACAACTCAAGGAGACCAGAGAGGAGCTCGACAGATTGGTGCAGAAAATGTAGCAAGGATAGCAAGCAAGATGGAGATATGAGTGGCCCATGAAGGAGAAGGTGAACTAGCCTATCTATATGTTTATTTTCGGGAGGCAAACTAAAATACTAAGGAGGTGGTTGAGGCAGGTGGAAAACCTCAGGAACATAGAGGAGAAAATGGTTTACACCTATGAACCAAAAGATGGAGAAAACCTTGACAATGAAGAGAGATCATCTAAATATATCTTAGATTTCTAGGAGGGAAATGAGAAGAGATAAGTTGAAGATTCTCAAATATTTCCAGGAGGAAAGAAAGGAAAAGTCATGTTTTCATATGGGAAGGAGGATATGAGGTTGTCTAAGAGTCTCAGGAACTCAGAGAAGAGTTTATATTAATAAGGAGTGATGATAGAAAAGGAGGAGGAGATGATACTATCTAAGGGTCTCATAAACACAAGAGAGAGTTCAAATAAAAAAGGAGTGTTGAAAGGAGATAAGGAGGAAGGATAAGAACATCATCATTGAAGTTTTGTGATAGGAGGGATAAAAATATCTTGAAGTGAGATTTGTAAGGGCTCATGTTTATGAGGAAATGGTGCAGGAAACACTAGAAAAAAAATTGGTCCATGGAGATGACGAAAGGAGAGGAAAAGAAGAAGGAAAACCAGCATAGATTTTCATGGAGGAGGAGAAGGGGAAGAAACGAAAATATTCCCAAGAGATGAAACAAGAGGAGGCCCAAATAATTGTGAGCCAAAGGAATGTTCAGGAGGAGCATTCAAATTTCATACTTGCTTAGTGGGAGACATAGTTGAAGTTACTAAAGGATTGGTTAAGCAATCGATAGACAAAGGAATATTGCCAGAAGGAGAAATTCATGCAGAATGGAGAAGAATTCCAACATGAGGAGAAATTGGATGAAGTTGGACTTATGATATCCCAAAGACATGATAGAGGAACAAAGGAAATGGAATAAATAAAAATTCTAGAGGAGATGGTTGAGTAGTAGCTCAATAATCTTGCTGCAAAATTGGAGTTTGAAGTGGAGTGGAAATCCAATGCCACAGTAGATGAAGTTGGCATGTGAGATCATGATGATATTCCCTTTGATTTGTATGAATAATTGGAATCCCTGGGAGAAGGATCAATAACCTTGAGGAGGATCATCCAAAAAACCAAATTGGAGATTGAGGCAAAAGAGGAGCCAACCCATAGAAAAACTGGACAATTAGATTGACGAGATAAGGAAGATGATGCTTAAGACATCAAAGGATACCATCGCAAATAGGTGGATGCTAAGAAGAGGAGACTGAAGTGGAAAGATAAATGGAGCCTTGCAAAATAAATTTTGGAAACCAGGAGGATCTCCTGTAGTAGCAACAAGACGAAAGAAGGAGAAAGGAAGAGGAGAATCTGTACAACACGAGAGTGAAGTTTGGGACCTTGGAGGATCTCAATAGTAGCACCAGAGGAGCCATGAAAAGGACCTCATGATTTTTTCATCAGGGGAGTATGATGGAGTAGCATCACTCCTACTCAGTATCCAACACAACAATGAACATGGAGGGAGTAGATCCCAAGGAGAGATAAGTGCCAACTTTCTCATTTTGGGTTTAAATCTCAAATTTAAATAAATTAATGTTGAAAATGCTCGAGGAGGGTAGATTCATTGTGTTTGTTCATGATTTATGTAAGTCTCCTTTAATGGTTGATAAGAAAATTATCTTAGATTTGGTTTAGATGATTTGTAAATTAATTTTAATTTAATGTAGTAGGTGGAGGAAGGCTCGAGAAGCCCCTCTTTTGTAAAAAAATCAATGTATTGAAATCATATTGTAGGATAATGCATGCTAAGGAAAGAGAGAGGAGCATGAGAAGATTATATCTCTCAAGAGAGGAGAGGAGAGAAGAACTGAAACTTTGTTGTAGTTCAGTCTTGTAAACATTGTAAAAATCATTTAGACTTAATAGAAAAGAAGATTTCCCTGCATATGAATCTCTATGTGTGTTCTCTATGAATGAGTTTTTTTTTTCTAAATGTTTATTGTGCATGTTTATGAATTCCATGCATGTATAATTGTTTCCTTTGCATGAGTAGATTGAATTCCATATATGTGTGAATTTCTAAGTTCTCTGGGATCTCAAGGAAGTGTAAGGAGTGCATGCCAGCGTTAGTGAGAACTCTGAGAAGCCAGTGCAAGGAGTGCAAAAGAAATCAGTTTTGAGTTCAGGAGGATCGTTTCAGGTGGGAACACCAGAACTAGTCATAAGGTCAGAATGGATAGTGCAAGGAGTGCACAGAGTGAGCACAAGGAGTGCACCTACACTTAGAGAAGTGTAAAATCTCAAGGGAAGGTTAGTGCAAGGAGTGCACAAAGAAAGTACAAGGAATACGCCTACACCTAGAGTAGTGTAAAATCTCAAGGAAGAGTAAACGCAAGGAGTGCACAGGTGAGTATTTAAAGTCAAAAGATCAGGAGAGAGAGTGCAAGGAGTGCACGAATCCAACACTTCATTAAAGTCATGGTCAACATCAGGAGAAAGAGAGGGAGTGTCAGGAGGGAACAAGAATTCATTTGAAAGAATAAAGGGTAGATCCCCTTTGAAGTTTTAAGAATTGAAAGCTCAAGAGAGATAGCACTAGTGTGTACAGAGCCTATGAAAGGAGTGTAGAGGGAGATAACTTTCTAAAAGTTTGATACTATAGGAGAAGTGGAAGTGTGAACCAGAGAACTTATTGTAAGTTCCAACCGAAGTGTGGGTGCACCCCTTGTTACACATTATTTTTGTCACTCTGGTGATGTCTCTACAGTTATGTGTTCAGGCTCTCATAAGGAATTTTTGCCTGAGAAAAGTGATTGTTTTCTTCTTCTACAAAACATATTTTTAAGATGATTTCACAGGATGACTATGTTGTAGGGTTCGAGAATCTTGATTCTTGCAGGAAACCCTATACCTAGCCTACGAGGTGTTCCCAGTCTACTCTATAGGTAGGGTGAAAACCTGTTTCGAAGCTTAAAAGGAAGAGGAAGTTGCGAAGGTTCTAGAAGAGTATCTTATAGAAAATGAGTTGGCATTCACATGGTTGGAATCCTACTAACTTCTTAGATTTAGTGGGATCATCCTCATCCCTTTAACCATCTCTCCTTCTCCTATATAATGAAGGGTTTCTTAAGGAAGAGGTGAAGCAAGATTGAATGGAGAATTGATGAAAGAATTGTGTGAAGCACCCTATTTGGATTGAAGCTTGAAGACTCTATTTGTCTATAAAGTTGTACTAGATCTTCTTCATGGAAGTGTAGAACAAGTGTGTGTGTTGGAACCAAGGAAAACTGAAAGGAATCTTGCGACATCAAGGAGATATGGTTACATCTTCTAATTTCATTTAATATAATACAACGACATGTCCCTTTCCCATAAAATCACTCTTATTTTATTGCATAACTCCTTGATCATATGCATAGGTTGACATTGAATATACTTTGCTATGTTCACTTTGGTTGGTTTCTGTTGTCTTGGACATGATCTCACAAGAGCACTGGAGTGAAGTAGGAACAACAGAGACCTAAGGAAGTGATATAAAGGTATGTCACTCATTCCTTCTTGGTAGTAGATTCAATGACTGCAACTTAGAGAAAGAGTCATGTCATGTCCTGTTTTTTTCTAGATCCAGGTGGATCTAGGGAGATCTGTTAGTTTCCACATATACCGATTTATCCTGTAACAAAATTGGCAACTCTACTGGAGATACAACTCATTTTTGTTGTCTTTTGTTGGCCATTTTCTCTTGGTCTAGATATTTCATTGCCAACCAGTCTCTGAGTTTGTAGGAGATCCTTATGGACTCTCTGGACCTAGAAATTCACTCAAAAGTTTTGTCCCTTTTCCAAATTTTCATAATTTACAAACCTTCTCACACTGTACCTCTCTGTAGCCTGCGAGAACCTTTCATTTTCGCACCCCACTGTTCAGTCTAGTGCGACATCCTCACACCCTGCCAGTGTCCAGACTGTGAGAATTCCTCATTCTCGCACGGTACTCTACTACTGGGCTGCAAACCCATTTATAAAAGTTTTGGATCAGGTCTTCTTGTCTTTTTTAATGCCCATATTTATTTTTTCATCTCAAAATAACTTCTTTTGCTAGTGTTTGACTGTTTCTTGACTTCAAATCTTACGATCGATTAGTTTTCGGAGATCGAAAACTCTTCTTAATATTTTTTCCAGTTTTTACTTCTCAACCTTTTACCAATGAGGGTATAATCTCAGATTCTGAGATCTGAGTGCTTGTTTGGTCAAAAGTCTTTGATCGGTTTAAAAGTTGGGATTATTATTTCTTTAGATTACTTGCTGCTTAGAAAAGTTCTTTGTCTGTATACATTTCAAAAAACTTTGTCTTCTCAATCTTTATGTTTTTCTCCATTGAAAGATTTGATTTGGGCGTTTATTGAGTATTGTTTTTTCTTTGGTTGCTTACCTTTTCATAGCTCCATCCCTATTTTTGGCTTCTAAAAAAAAAAATTTAAGTCTTGTTCTTTTAAGAAATCATTCAAAAAATATTGGCATTAAAAGAGAACAAATAGTTAATTTACGTTATCCATGATTGTTTGGTACCACATTTGAAAAGAGAATTGTACATCGTAGTTTGCATTGTTACAAAAAAACTCCTTTCTCCCTACTATAGATAGAATTCATCAAACAAAATTTTGTATCATTCATTTCTATTTACATAAAGTTGGGTCTAAGTCTTACAGAACACCGGTTTCATTTTCACCTCCCTCTTGAGTAACAACAACCTTTAATAATATTGCGCAATTTTTAAAATTCAACTAGTAACTTTTTCTAGGGCTCTTTTGCACCAACATTAGCTAAGATAGATCTTTGGAATAGGAAGTGAGACACACTCTCCAAAGAAAAAAACACATAATAGTATCTTTTGATAAGGAGTGTCAAATTCCATTTGCAACATTTTTTCCTACGAAGCCATTCTCACACAAGGGTCAAACATGAGGTCGCATTGAGACTGACAGAGTTACTCACCCTTATTTATTGATCTCGATGTAGAGATTGCATGTATTACGAGGGTCACTTGAAGGTATACCCACAATGATGAGTGGAAGCCTCTCAAGTTGATTTTGGGCTAAATACCTTGCCCTTGCGTGTGGATCAGAATGCTGACTGTTTCCCCAGGAATAATTGTTGTTTGTGGTAACATTAGTAGCCTATCTTATTAGGGTCTTACACAAGGTGACTATGGAGGGGTAAGTCTTCACGATACCTGGAATCGACGTTGACCAGACTCACTCGGGCTCCTTGGAGGGTATACCACAATTATGTGTGGGAGCTTGAACCAGGTTGTAAGTCCGTTAAGTAGGTTGTCAACATAACTTTTCCACCCTAGCCTAGCCCCTTCTTGTCTCGTCATCGCAACGTTCGATTTCATCACCAACTAGTGACTTCAAAATTGGAAGGTCTTGTTTCCTTGGTTTTGATTCCTAGATTTTACTAGCGCGTGATGTTTGTTTACCCAAGTTGGACATAGAATTTCTTTCGTAAGATTTTAACTTGATCACAATTGACCCTCCACGTCATTCACGTAGAACGAAAGGCATACCTCCAGAAGATCTGGAAGGTTCTCAACCCTTGCCTACCAACTCACCAAAGGGCTCTCCTCAATAGAGTGACGTCCAAGACGTTGCCACTCCACAAGTGGAAAGAACTAACTCTTTAGAACGGTTATGAATTACCAATTCTCGAGAGGAATTCTGACTTCCTCCCGACTCTATGAGACGTATTGTTCAAGTGAATTCTTTTGGAGAAATAGTTGTTGAGTCTTATGGATTACCAACCCGACCTTTCACATGACCTGAGGGTCAAGATATTTTTTGGACTACTAGAATTTTTAGACGAGATCTCTTTGTCTCAGGAGTAGGCATTGATATCACTGTCACACATGAGCTGCCCTAAACATATGATCCAGACACAATACCTTTTACTACTACCTATTATTTTCCTGGTTCAGACGCTTCGCCAACCGACCACATTTTGACTATCCCCATACAAACGGTCAATTACACAATGGTCCTAGATACTACGCGTCCTCAAACCGGGATTATGGTGGCTATCTAAGCTCCCATCGGCATGCCTCTTTCGCCTATATTCACCCCAACACTTCCTTCCAAATATCATGCGTTGAATGCTTCTATTCCCACTCCTACACAAATCCCATCAGGGACTCCTAGAATTTCCATTCCTTCTGGGCACCATCTCATTCCTTGTTTCATTCTGACACTTTGTTGACCGCCTTTCAAAGGGCCTCTTCCATCCTCTATTGGAGGCATCGACCCTAGTGGCACCATCCCGTCTTTCACACCTAATTACCAGATTCCTGTCGGTGGACAATTTCACCAAGGAGGCCAAACCCAATCCCCTTTTGTAGGACAAATACCAATTGGGACGCAACCCCCGATCGGAGGGAAACCCCCACCTACCCCACCCTATGGAAAAAACATACCTCCATCCTTGGCCCAGTATTGGAACTATCTTATCCAAAATAATCCTCACTCGACTAGGGGGAAACAACCTCAAGCTAGCTCCTTCATACCCCCTAGTACAGGCCAACCATATCCAGGTATGTCCAATCCTATTTGGGGCTCGAACGTTCAACCCCACGCCCCTGTTCAAGGGAACAACCCCAACCAATACAACCCTATAAATTACCTGCCTCCACACCAACAACCGAATCTGCCTGGATATTCGCATTATATGCAAATTGCTTATGGTCCTACTGGTATGCCTACAGGGCTCCCTCCTCAAAGTCACCAATACCCAAACGTGAATAGACAGTTACCCTTCTTAGCCACCCTAGACCTCCCTGATCTATCGATAACTTTAAATGATCTGATCTGTCACTCTCCTCAATGGCTCGCGATACCGGACAAACTACCATCCGACATCCCTAAATTCGATGTTAAACTAGGAGAGGACCGAGCAATCATGTAATGAATTTTCACCTTTGGTGTTAATCCAACTCTTTGATGGATGACTCTATTCATTTACACATTTTTCAAAGAACTCTCACAGGTTCCGCCTCGAAGTGGTATATAGAATTACCATGAGGCTTCTTCATTGACTTCAACACCCTCGCTATGGCTTTCCTCACCCAATACCAATTACCAATCCATTACGAAACGAGAACTGAAATTTTGAGTTCTTTCAAACAAACCAAAACCACTCATATCTCTAATGACAATCATGAGTGGTGACGGAGACGACATCTCATCAAACTCGAACTTCCTGATCAGTTGTTAGTAGAGTGGTTCACGAAATCATTTGTGAATGACATCACTCATGACATCACCATGGGTAGAGTTGTCACAGAAGAACAATCGATGATTCATGCTCAATACCTCGACCCCATTTACTCACAAACGGGTACTCTTTATGACTTACTCCCTAACGCATCTCATCCTTCTACCTCTGCTACTTCAACTACTCTTGTTGTTTCTCATGCAGCTGACGGTGTGATTGGCACTTTCCATGCCCAACCCCATTCCATCCAAGCCTCTAGCAACAACCCCAAATCTGTTGCTTCTAATGTTCAAAATTCTCCATTTCCTACTCCTCCCACCGACAAAACTTATGAGGTGAACTCTGTTCAATCTATCCCCACCGGAAAAAATAAATAAAAAAAAGGGAAGGGTAAGAACAAGGAGGATAAAAATAATTCGAAATCTCAATAAGGATAAGCGATAAGCACAAACCCCGATACCCTTGTCTTATCTGTGGTGATGATCACTACACTAAGGATTTTCCAAGACGAGTTGAGGTTACTAAGTTCCTTCAAGGGACCCCAAAACCGCCTACTTTGGCCATGTTGTCACAACCCTTCCCTTCTCAACAACAGGCCCAATTGGTCATTCATGACCAACCTTCCCCATCCACTACATCCTATGTCTTAATGTGTATAGGTGATTCAAAGAAGAATGACATCACACTTACCACTCGAGCCAAAGATTAGTCTTCCTCTAAAGAGAAGGTTGATGAAATACCTCCTTCATTTTTCCAACCATCTCCCATGACTCCACCTACCAATGGTCCTCTTCATATCTAATGACCGAGCCTAGATACAGTTCTTCTCCCTCCTCCAAAGGGTGTTGTCCGAAAATCTGCTTTCAATCCTCATGCATGTGCTGCCCAAAACTACAGTATTGTAGAAGATCTTTCTCAAGCACCATTCGCGATGTCATCCCTCATAGCCCTTCAGAGTTTTACTGTACAACAGAAGGCATTGTTGAAAGCTATTGATGGAATTGACCCTACCAATACAAATTTAATAATTTTTGACTTGGAAGATCACATTCCAAGGTTACCCCCTCAAATTGCATTCCAAATACAAGTTATTGTCTCCAACAAGAACATTTGTAGAAAAATTATTGATGAAGGTGCCTCGACGTGTGTGATGTCTATTACCTGTTGGAAATCCATTGACTCTCCTCCTTTAATCGAATCCCACAATACACTCAAAGCCTTCAATGGATCTGGTTGTAAGCCTTACAGTGTCCTCCCTTCGTTGCCTATTGTGTTAGAAGGCAAAATGGTCAATGTTGAAGTGGAGGTCTTTGACACTCCTCTCGATTACAACCTTCTACTTGGTTGTAGCTAGATCAATTCCATGCGTGCATTTGTGTCCAATATTTTCTGTGTCGTATGCTTCCCACATCAAGGAAAAGTAATTACAATGGACCAATTGGCCTTCTCTCACTCCGATGCATGTACCAGCAATGTACCTTTCATTGTAAAAACACCCACTGGATATGAGAATGTCTGTGTCAGTCTTCTTAAAGTTTCCTCTTTGATGGGTACTTTTCCCATTCCACCACCGGATGTTCCACATTCGTTTGTCACCTCGATCAATATGATTTCCATTTATGTTCAAGAAACCCCTGCGTCTTACGACCTGTGGATAGTACCCAACCCCAGAGATCATTTTCATTATGCTGACCAAATGCCTTTGAGTCCGATTGAATCTGCTTATCAAGCCATTCAATCAACAACCCCTTCTACCCCCTCTCTTGGTGATTCATCTCTGGATCCATTCCACGTCATTTTTCCTACAGATGACATGATTATGTCTGTTATTTCCATGGAAGATACCCCTTGGGATGATGGACATCATCATTCCATCCTCTTCCTGTAACAACACACCATTGAGAGTTACCAATGGATCTCGACCCCGTCGACCATTTCCGTCATTTCTACCATTCCTTAGTCTACACATGATATGTTCTATGAAGGGAACTTAAGTAATATCTCACCCACCCCTCGACATATCCATCAAACTTGGAGTTGTCGAAAATGTGCATATCAGAGCTTCATGTTCCCATGAAGAAGTTGTTACCTACAAGTCTCTTTTCCAATAATTTTGTGATGTCTTCGCATGGAGCTATGAAGAAATGTTGACTATTGATTGCGACATTGTTGTACATGAGATTAAGGCATACCCGGCCCCTAAACCCACCCGTCAATGATTTCGTCTGGTCCACCCACATAAAGTAGCTGCTATCAAGATTAAAGTTGAGAAACTTCTCAAAGATGTCTTTATTCACCTTGTGGCTCTAACTGACTGGGTTTCCAATCTTGTACTGGTTAACAAGAAACAAGGTACGATCTGCGTGTGCATTGATTATAGAGACATTAATAAAGCTTTCCCTAAAGACAACTTTCCTACTCCCTTCGTTGACCAGATCATCGACGATTGTGCTAGAATTGAAATCTTCTCTTTGATGGATGGTTTCTCCGGATATAATCAAATCAATATCGTACCTGTAGACCAACACAACACTGCTTTTATTTGTCCTTCGGGCACTTTTGCCTATCGAAAACTTCCCTTCGATTTAAAGAATGTCGGCGCAACGTTTCAACGTGATATGTCTTATGCCTTTCATGATATAAAGCACATTGTGCAGCCATATCTCGATGACTTACCAACTCATTCCATGTGCCATGTAGATCATCCAACACACCTCCACGCCATTTTCCTTCGCTGTCATTTTTACCATATACTCTAGAATCCCCACAAATGTTTTTTTTGTGTAGAATCCGGTCGAATTCTAGGCTTTATTGATTCACGTCAAGGGATCAGGGTAGATCCTTTGAAGGTCAAGGTGATTCTCAATCTCCCTCCTCCTTCCTCACTTTGCCAGCTACAAAGTTTGCAAGGGAAGGCAAACTTTCTACGTCATTTCATCCCAAACTATGCTAAGTTAACTCTTGGTTTTACTCGACTGCTCAATAAAGGTTCTGAATTTGTATGGGATACCACTACCAACAAAGCTTTTGACGCTTTAAAATTAATCTTAACCTGTACCCCACTACTTTTCCCACCCGATTACATTCAAGATTATTTCCTATATCTCGTAGCCTTAGACTCTACCATTGCTATGGTTCTAGTCCAAGAGGATGATTCTCATGACAAACATGTCATTTATTATTTGAGTCGGAGTCTCACGACTACCGAAACCAAGTATTTACATTCTACAAAACTGGCCTTGGCCGCTGTCCAAGCTGTTCAACCTTTTCGACACTATATCCCTTTACGTAAGACTACTGTGATTTCCAACCGCAACCCTATGCAACACATTCTTACACGCCAATTACTAGGGGGAAAATACTCCAAATGGATCGTAATACTCTAGGAGTTTGACTTAGAATTCGAACGCGCTAAGTCCAAGAAATCCTTGGTGTTTTCCAAATTGATATGCAACCTTCCCTGTTCTCAGATGAAAAATGTAGTAGAGGATTCATTACTCAATGAATCCCTTTTTCTGATCATTTCTGATGACCTTTGGTATGGGGATATCATCATATATCTCCAAAATTTGACTTTCTCGCCTGATTTGTCTATCATTGACCATTGTCGCATACACTACCAAGCTTGCCAATATATTATCCTCGGTGATACTCTTTATCGTCGTGGGATTGACTCCATTTTTCTATGCTGCCTCACATTTGACGAAGCCAAGAAAGCCCTGAATGAATTCCATTCTGGAGCATGTGGTGGTTACATGTCTGGGAATGCTACTGCCTAGAAGATCTCACGAGCTGGGTATTTTTGGCCTTCTTTGTTCAATGATTGTATCCTGTAGTCTTTGTTGGACCTTTTGAAAAATGGGGTATCGATTTCATGACTTTTCACCCTCACTCAGCTGGGGGGCATGGATAAATTATTCTAGCCGTAGATTATTTTATGACATGGGATGAGGCGATGCCAACATTCGACAATACTAGAAAGATTGTAGCACTATTCATATTCAATGACATCATTGCTCGGTTCTGTGTTCCTCAAGATATCATTACTGATCATGGTAGCCACATTAGCAACGTTATGATGTTTTAACTCACCGAAAAGTTGGGTCTTCGCCATGAAAACTCAACACTCTATTACCCACAGGGAAATGAACAGGTCGAAGCAATAAACAAAGTCCTAATTACCATGCTTCGACGAATGATAGGGATTCACAAAACTAGTTGGCACACGATGTTGTTTCCAGCATTGTGGGCTTACCGGACATCTGTCAAGTCTACTACCGGGTTTTCACCTTTTCAGTTAGTTTATGGTATAGAAGCCATCTTGTCGATTGAATGTGAGATACTATCTCTAAAGCTCACTGTTGAACTTCTCCCAAACACTTCCGCTGAAGAAGAACGTATGTCATATCTTATGCAACTAGACGAAACCCATCGTGATGCCACCCTAATTATAGAAACCTAGAAGAAACACATCAAAGATCAATATGATAAACATGTCAAACCACATATGTTCTCTGATTGAGATCTAGTTCTCCTTTATGAACAAGATCTAGATTTGTTAGGAGATGAAAAATTTGAGGCTATGTGGCGAGGTCCTTATATCATCAGACGAGTGTTGGAAAAAGGAACCTACGAGTTAGTGGACTATGATGATATCCCTTTGAGTGAAACCATAAATGAGATTTACTTAAAGAAGTACTATGCTTAGATCATTTGTGCATGAGTGCTTGTATTTTATTGTATCATACTTTTTGTGTGTTACTTTAGTGTGCTTTTTCATTGTTTGGTTTATTCCCTCAACTGCTTACCTTGTGCTGAAATTGGATTCCAGATGTCAGAGTCTTCTCTGCCCCACATTGGCTTCATTAATGGCATTAGTCATAGTACTCATAACTTAGCTTCTATTTCATGGGCAATTTACCCACTTACAAATGAACTCATCCGTCTACGAGGTGTTTTCCTCGGTCGTGCGACCAACAATATCACAGAATATAGCACTGTCATCGAATTGTTGGTTGATGTTATTTCGCTTGGGTTCCACCACCTAGTTATATGACTCGATTCACATCTATTAGTACTACAATTAAGTAATTTCTATGTTATCTGAAGTCCTACTTTATTACAGGTATATTTACAAATTTTCCTCTTGGAACGTTATTTTAATTATATCGAATATCAACACATTCCTATATGTCTAAATACATTGACTAATGCTTTAGCTAATTATGTGTTAGACAGACATTTGGGACATTGACGAACCAATCACACATCAAATGTATTATACAACACAAAATAAGCCAGTAGAAGCCATATATATATATATATAATGATCAAAAGTTTTTACAAAACATTTCTGTCCAAAAATCAAAATCTCAAAATATGAATCCCATAGCTTCCACAAAATAGCATCACGGATGACGCTCACGATAACATACAACTGCTCAGGCTACCCTACAGAGAATTCGATTGAGAGACTTGGACACACCCACAGTATGGGGTTGATAACGTCTTGGGATCTCTCCAATAGTGATGTTCGAGACATCTGCAGTTAGTCCCTCTAAGTTTTGTTCAATCGCCTCGTATTCCTCAGCATCCATTCTTGCCACTGGAGACACTTCTCCTCGCCTCTGAATGGGAGATGTCCCTAGCGGTCGATACAACCCCACATATGTGTTGTCAAAGAAATTTTTTTATTAGGATCGAAAATATAAAAAAGATTTTATATAATAAAATTTTCAAAAACATTTAAAAAGAACAAAATGTGTACTTCTCACCTAAGTCACCCCACTGAGAATCCTCAGGGAGGACCAAATCCATATCTCCTCAGAAATCCAAACCAAAATATGCATAGTCATCGATCATCAACATCTGGGGCCTCAGCTAGTCAAAAAATGAAACATTATATTTGATTATATGCCATTCTATGTGCCGAGCCATGAGGTTACACCACCTCAACATCCTCGGATCTTGTGGAGCCGATAAACCCAAACCTACCTGTAGACACAGCAATGGGACCCTCTCAAGGAAGAAAGACACCAAAATAGACCTATACCCGAACTTCTTTAGGTCGCCCCTTCTACACTTGGTTAATTTCCTTTTGCATGCTGCGGAGAACCGCATCTGACCAGTTAAAAACCTGAGGCTCTGTGCACTCTATTGCATATTGGAAATAGCTCTGGAGAGCCATGTGCAGAGCTGCGCTCCCATCCATTCATGCAATGGTAAACAAGATAGTCCATAGGGTCAAATCTTGGACCCCCCAAATGGAAACCTTACCCTTGCTTGTCTTTTCCTCAAGAAAACAATGTCGGTGAACATACTCCCTTATAGGAAGTCCACCACCCCTACCTCTGGTCAAAGTCGCATGGGATCCACATCATGACAAACCCGTTAGAAAATAGATATCCTCGATATCTAGTGAAAGTCTGTAGACCCGTACATGAAATACCTATTGGTACACATCCTACATGTGGACCAGGTGTTCTAACAACTTTATTTGGGCTCGCATGCCTGGGATCCTAAATTTTTTAAAGACCCCACATTCTCGGAGAGAAACAACTATACACGGATCATTTTCAGCAATTGCATCATCCTCCTCGTGTTCCCTTTACCTCCATTCCAACATCGTGATGATCAACACCTGCAATGGAGTCATGAGAAGGAATTCAACAACTCATTTCAACCTCTTGAAAAAAAAATTATTGAGCAAAACCATACACAAAAATCTATTTTTTGGCCCTTGCAAGTGAATCTTTTGCACAGTGCGATATTCTCCCAGGTGTACTGAAGCCCACCTGCAAAAATCTTATATTCTCGTAGGTCCCGAATGGACCACCTACGAGAATGCTTGAGTGCACCTACCGACCCTAAAATGGACTCAAAACTCTAAAATTGCCAATAAAAAACAAAAGTAAACCATGGAAAAGTTGAAAAATCAAGAGATTACCTTGTTGGTCAGAACTGTTTGCTAAGTGATCACTTGTATCTCTCGCGATCGACAAATGAAATTTGAGAAAAAAAGGGAGGTGTGTTGGACATATTTTTGGCAAAGTAACAATGAAATGGTAAAAATCCATTTTTACCCATATTTACTCACCTTTTTACTATTTTTTGTTGATTTTTATATTATTTTTATTACTTTTGTCTGAAAACTTAATACCCTAATGGTTTTTTGCAGATAGATGACCTAGAAGTCCAAATGATGGTATACGAGCATTTTTTTTCTTTTTTATATTCATCACACGAACGAGTACCCTTTAGGGTTTTGTAAGGAAAACCTCGAGCTCAGTCTTCGTTCGTTTTCGTTCTTGAAAATACATGAGAGTGTAACCGAGTATACTTTTGTCATGTTTTTGTACTCATTATGGTAACACAAAAATGACAAAAACAAGGGAGTATCCTTTAAGCTCTTTCCACGCTCCATAAAACGAAAAGATTGCCGAGTGATCTTGTTATTTTCATGCTCGTAAAGTATTTGAAGAAAACATTCGATGGGCGATAATTTATCACTTTTTCGGTCTCATCGAACTAATTTACAAAAAAAGAACTGGGAGAGTTTCTCTTTAATTGTTTTTCAGACTCTCAAAACATGAAAAACACCCAAGTTTTCTATCTTTGGACTCGTTAAACAAACATTGAAAGGCCCTTACAGGACCGAACCACTCCTTCTTAGGGTTAGTTAAAAATAGTTCGAGGGACTCATCCAAAGGATGAGCTTACATTAACAAGCATATGTTATCCTCCTCAAGCTTGTGTAAGAATAAAGAGGTACTCACCAAAAATGGCGTGGGAAATTTTGGGAAAGGGATATGTTTCGGTATTTCTATTAGTGGCAGTAAGTGTCGCTCTTGAACATGACACTCCTTGTTCATCATTTGAATCTGGGTTGGAAAATCCATTTGTCTCTCATCTGACTTACTACAAGGTCATATCTTGGGTCGTCTTTGAGTCAATGTTTCCAAGACCATTGTCGTGTCGTTCATATGTTCAAGAGAAGTCCAAACAAGCCCTCCATTGAGTCGACCATATATACTTGTCCATTCTTACCATGTTGGCCTTCCCTGTGTCTATTTGAAATCATATCTGTACTTTGACTTGCCCTCAAAATATGTTACTTATTTCATGTCATTGATGGGGGATACATCAAGGCCCTCCTGTGACGAGTCTTTTTCCATTGACTCTAACTCATTATTCAGAAATAAGACTTAGAAATCATTTAGTACCTTATAACCTGCATGCCTTAATGGCAAGTCTCTTTGTTTTCTATAGTGGATTCACATCATTGGTCCCTGATTGAAAGATTATGTTGAATGTTTGAATTCATCTCATTTATTCACATTTGTTCGGATTGTACTTAGGTACCTTGGGAGTCATTGACATCAATGGTGATTTCCCTTGCACTTGTTAATGGTTCTCATCAATGACCGGTAATCGAATGGTTTCTACCATGTTCAACTTCGACACATGTAATCGCATTGTCAGATTCATACTTTTTAGACAATGGGATTGAAGACCCTGGGTCTTATCCTTTGGCCTAGGCTACACTGGAGTATTTATGATTTATATTGACACATGGATTCACTTTGTATGTCACGTGGCTATGTCCTAATCTGTGTCTTCTAAACACATATATCCACAATGTATTCTTGGTGGCTATGTGGTATTTTAGCGACATGGATCCACAGTGTATGAATGGTGGCCATGGCCTACATTTATGATTTCATTCATTTGTGGTCTGAGCATGGGAATGTCTACCTCAGAACTTGTATTATATTCGATATATTCTTGATTGTTTTCAAGTTTCTGATTAGGTGCAATCCTTGTTTCTGACACACACATGCATTTTAAAAAGTATTTCAGCTATCACGAGTTCTAGCCTCATACTTTGGGGGGCATTATGTTACACATTATCTTGGTCACTCTGGTGATGTCTCTATAGCTATGTGTTCAGGATCTCATAAGGACAATTTTCCTGAGAAAAGCGACTTTTTTCTTCTTCCAAAAAACATAATTTTAAGATGAGTTCGCAGGCTGACTATGTTGTAGGGTGAAAAAATCTTGATTCTCACAGGAAACCCTATACCTAGCCTGCGAGGTGTTCACAGTCTTCTCTATAGGTAGGGTGCGAACCTGTTTCGAAGCTTAAAAGGAAGAGGAAGTTATGAAGGTTCTAGAAGAGTATATTCTAGAAAATGAGTTGGCATTCACATGGTTGTCATCCTATTGACTTCTCATATTTAGTGGGATCATCCTCATCCCTTTAACCATCTCTCCTTCTCGTATATAATGAAGGGTTTCTCAAGGAAGAGGTGAAACAATATTGAATGGAAAATTGATGAAAGAATTGTCGGAACAACCCTGTTTGGATTGAAGCTTGAAGACTCTATTTGTCTATCAAGTTGTACTGGATCTTCTTCATGCAAGTGTAGAACAAGTGTGTGTGTTGGAACCAATGACCACTGAAAGAATCTTGCGACATCAAGGAGATATGGTTTCATCTTCTACTTTCATTTAATATAATACAACATTATGTCTCTTTCCCATAAAATCACTCTTATTTTATTTCATAACTCCTTGATCATATACATAGGTTGGCATTGAATATACTTTACTATCTTTACTTTGGTTGGTTTGTGTTGTCTTGGACCCGATCTCACAAGAGAACGAGAGAGAAGTAGGAACATCAAAGACCTAAGGAAGAGATATAAAGGTATGTCACTCATTCCTTATTGGTAGTAGATTTAATGAATGCAACTTAGAGAAAGAGTCATGTCCTGTCTTGTTTTTTTCTAGGTCTAGGTGGATCTAGGGAGATCTGTTAGTGTCTGCATATACCGAATTATTCTGTAACACCCCTTGCGCTTCTTATTGTAAGTTCCAACCTCAGGATGAAGAAGAAAAAGTGGTGCAAACACACTTCAGTTGAAGTGTTGAACAACCTCAAGAAGTGTAGTGTTTCATAGAATGCAAGAAGATGCCAAGGATTTAACCATGCAAAGGAGATATCAAAGGCCAAGCCTTTGAAATCTTTAGAGAATTCCTTTTTTGAAGGGAAGTAGAGTCGTAGAGGAGAAGAATCCATAATAGAAGTTGGATTGGTTGTGGAAAAATATATGGGTTGTTGGATAAAACCTATACAAGAGGAGAAGCACATGACAAAGGAGATCGGATTTTATTCGTTGTATCAGAGAATAGGAGAAATTCAGTCGTAGATCTCATGAATTCAGAGATTCGACACTTCAAGATAGATTGGGATTTATTTTTTTAGGAGGAGAAAACCTCAAAGCCCAGAGTCCCCAAATATATCCTAGCCACATATTGGGAGTGAAGCAGGCCCATTTACTGGTAAATCCTTTGGAACTTTGTCTATCCAACATATTTTGGAGGTAGTCATCGAAAAGTGGTTGAATCCATGAATCTATGAAGCACCGAAAGAAATCCTAGTCGTCGATCAACGGGGAAATCTTAGTCATATATCTCCTCCTTTCGCCAATTCAGTGTTTGGCAGTTCGAGACTTTGGTGGTGATCAAAAGCAAGGAACCCCGAAGCTCGAAGTCTAGAGTTGATCACAATTGTTGACTGTAGGAGGAGTGTGAGCCATAGATTGCCAGTTTGACATTTGACAATTTGGGAGGTAGTGTGTGTTGGAGTCTCAGAAATCCAAAATCATAGAGCCCTGAAGTAGATCATGGAGGTAGTAGAATCCCCTCCAACCATCAGACATGGTCATAGAAGTTTGGAGAGTGGAAGGATGGGATAAGACCCACAACTTCCGATCAACGTCACTTTATGACCAAATTCGGCTAGTAACCACTCCGAAAGATTGGAGTGTTTTGTTAGAATAAGTTCATCGAATTTTAGAGTCCCAAAGCTCCAAATAGTTCCTTTCATATAAGTTCTTAGTTCTATCCATGGTCATATGTTATTTCCTTTGAGGAAAAAGGGGTTGGTGCCTGTAGCTCGATTCAATGAGAAAAGGGCTTAGAAAAAGCACTCGCAGGTTTCTGTTTGTGGGGACCTGCACTTGAAGGAAATTAAAGGGTATTGTGTACATAAGAGAGGATCCAGCAAGGATCTGAGAGCTAATTCATCTCATGTGAAATTTGATCCTAGATCGATAGGTCACGCAAGCCTCGTAGGGGAGAGGGTTTGCATCAGAGTTTAGGGAAGGGTCATACTCACATTTGATGGATAATGGAGGGTCTAGAGGAGGATGCTCTACTCTTTAACAAAAGTACGTGGAATTTGGAGGATACACTCTCAGTTCCAGTAGTGTTTTTGATGATGAAGGGAGTGTGGTTGACCATTTGTTTGAGCATATTCCTTTAAAGGAATATGATGGTATAGGAGTATCATGGTGTCCCTTTGACTATTCAGATAATCCTTTAGCGCATAGAGATCAGTTACATAGAGTGGTACATTCATTGAATATTAATATTAGATTGGAATATCACCGGGGTAGGATTAGTGATAAGGATAGTCACAAGATTGTTCTTAGGTATCATTATGCGTTTTTGGTCATTCCCTTAGGATTGACAAATTTACTAGTCACTTTCTAGTCTTGTAGGTAGTGGCAGATGCATTTATTTATTTTATTTGATGCCCTCATTATATCGAGTAGGACATGGGAGGTTCACCTAAGTAATTTGGATGACACAGGTGAGATTATGACCATTCCCAATTCCTTTCATTTTGATTGGATGATTTGTACGTAGAGTACACAAGAGGAGATTTAGGATATATTTGATTAGTTCATTGAGGGTTCAACAACAGTCATTGGGAGTGGCAGAATTCCAATTTGGTGGTGAGATTCGAGAATGAATTGGAGTGATAGACTGCTTCCTATTATGAGGATGATTTACAAGGTCATGCCAGTAATTAGTCTGTGTCATTTTGGGGGCGTTGTGAGAGGAGTTGTTGATATTTTTTCTATTTTTTGAGGTAGGTTTTCCTTACAATGCCAAGGATTGAGTCTATCTATGAGTCAACATACCTTTAATTCATTGTGGTTTCTTGGTGAGACACGATTTAGGATAATGAGTTTACTACTTTCATGGATTTCATATTAGGGGTTGAAGAGAGTAGAGAAAAGTCTAAGCATGGTGATCAGGCGACCATGATTAGAGGGATGTAGTCATAGCATGATGGTTCCCCTCGAAGATTAGTTTTGCATTCAGGGACTGAAATTTTCAATAGCTCGGTAGTTTTTGTATATCAGATGACCAATTTTCGTTTTCTATAGTAGAGTCTTGAGATTATTAGGATTGACTACATGGAGGAGTGGTCTTATAAGGAGTTAAATGATTTTGTGCATCTTATGATTGACTATATTATCAATAGAAGTCTGGGGGATTCTTGTGTCACCACCTTGCAGATCAGTGCTATGAGAAGAGATTTTTTTAAATCATTCAGGTAGGCCCACGAGAGGTTCACACGGAAGGGATTTGTGGATGATGTAGGAGCATATGTGGGGGAGTGTATGAGTTGGTAGTAGAGTAGGTCGAAGCATACTTATCCCATGGGATTGATGCAGTCTTTGACCATTTTTGGGTGACAGTGGGAGATAATCATGAGTTCATCGAAGATGCATTGGGAAGATATTATGTATGCAATGATTAATGATTTCACATAGTTTTCGATGATTTCTTCAGAGGTGACAAAGTTATCCAATGAAGAGATTTTTAGATTCCTTCAATAACTTGCGGTCATTTCCAATGATTGAGCTATACTTCCTTTTTGCATATTTGAGAATGTGTATGGTAGTATATTTGCAGGCTATGAATTCACCTAGATGACTATAAAAGATATTATTCATGGTATTTTATTCATCCCTTACATGTATTTTGGGTGGGAGTACCAAGTGAAGAGGAGGAATACCAGGCACGATGGTTGAATGACTGTGATCATACTAAAAAAACATCAGCATGGTGTTTCCTTTCTTAGATTATATTGGGAACCTGGGATTTCATTATTAGACCATTCAACAACTAACATAAAGGCAAGTATTAATGTTTTATTTCATGATATGGTTTCCCTAATAGAGAAGTTCTTCGAGTGGTTGATCGATTTTTTTTACGAACAAGTTTCTCTACTTATCATCACTATTCAGAAGGCCTCTTATGTTTGTACCTTACAGGACCAGTCATTGATTGGAGTATTCTTCACATCTTCTAGGGTGGTTTGGTATCCAAGTATCATTTTCATTTTTAGTCATTTTTATTCAATGGAGCATTAGTTTGTGATGGCATTTCTTAAGGAAAAGTAATATTTTAGAAGGGAGGACTCTAATTTCCCTATTTTTTTATTCCCCTGTTCTATAGTCGGAGGCGGCCTTATGAGCTTATGTTTCCCTGACCAAAGGGGTAAAATGAGGTTAATAATGAGCTTGGAGGATTTATATGGAACCCACGATAGTCCATTCACCATATTTTATCTTCAAGATCATTTCTACACAATCCTCTCTTGGTTTTGTGGTGTTCTGAATATTTATGTAATTTTGGTTATTATTGGGAAAAAATTAATTAAATACACTAAATGTGCTATTGGGACCATATTATCTAAAGGGATACATGGGTGTAATAACTCATTGGAACCAATACAAAAATAGATAAAGGTTGGAATGATGAGAAAGAGATTTCTGACATCTAGGAATGTGTTAGAATCCAGTTAATCACTTTTCGATATTAAAAGGGGGTTTAAAAAGGGTTATAAAGTGAATTTAATATTCATGTGGATTTTTTCAAAGAGATGATAGATCTATAAGCGTATCGAAGAAGTATAAAGTAAGGGTACCAGTTCACCTTTCCTCATTATGACTTTATTTCTTGTTTTGGAGTGCTCTTTGAGACAAGTTTTTCATTGGGATTTTGGCAAAATCCTTCCATCGTTGGTTTGGTTTCAGTGGTGCAACATCCTCCCTAGATAGGAAAGAGGGCATTCCATCCATCATTTCCACTAGATCTTCAATTTTGTGGTTTGATTTCTATTGGAGGTATATCAGCTTGCAAAAAATATTTGCAAAACATGTTGGAGGAGGTCGATATTAGATTTTGTAGGTAGTAGGAGGGTTTCATGGAAGCATGGCATGAGACATCCTCATTGGTTGAACGAGAGGGTTTCAAAATGCCTCACTTTCCACACAACCTCATCCCATGAGAAATTATGCAAACTGAAGTTGTCGAGATACTTGGGCACAGGAAGCTAGATCACTTTTGTTGATGTTGGAGCAATTCAAGATTGTCTCCAATGTGGGGTTGAGGCTTAGGTAGCCTAGGAAATAGTTTGACACTATATTTTGATGAGACATGGGCACTACACCAAGTTTTATTGAGTTCTCTAGTGTTTTTCTAATGTATGAAAGTTGTTGTAGAAACCACTATATATTATGTTATGTTCCAATTTTATCCATAATAAAAATTCCAAGGTTGTATCTGATATATTATGAGAAATGTGTTTTATCATGATTGGTGTTAAATGGGATACGAATTGTTTGTATAAAGTTGTCATAAAATTTAAAATACCGTGAATCCATGTGACACAAGCATTTGACAAAATTACACCATTAAAAGTGCATCGATTAAACATCCAACCTTTCATATCCTAACAGTCTATATTGGGGATATTACAGAATCACACCCTACTAAAACAACTATGGAAAAGACTTATTCACTTCATTTTATTCTATAACATACTGTCAATATAGTCCAATATTAAAAAATGGGGAATATGTAAATAACTATATTTTGTGCTTCACATCCCTCTTGGGTGGTATCCCTTTAGGCTGCTTGAACACTCCCTTGTGTTCATGTGGAAACTCCTCCAACTGATTTTTCTTTTATTTATTACAACCCTCCAAGGATTCATTCACTCTCATTGACTTATCATCAAACCATTTTTCTCTTAATAAAATAAAAATGCATTTCTTACTTGAACTAATCACATTATTGACTTGGTTGGGACTTACTAGTGAGAACTTTGACTTTCCTTTATGTGCATTGATGATGTAGGACTTCCCATCCTTGATCATTCAATATTGGTTGGCTCTTCACATGAATATTTCATCCCTCACGTACATTTAGGGGCTTCCATAAACTACTCCACATAAATCAAGCGGTACTACATCCAATTCCACTTCATCAATAAAATCAACAATTACAATAAATTAAATAGATGTTAAGAAACAAATATCAAAATAGCATAAAAAACCTCAGAATAAGTACTCCATGCCTTGAAAAAGAGAGAAATTTATATAATAATCCTCTTCAAGGGGGTAACCTCTTTATACATTACATGAATTCACAAATACAAGATGATTCCAAATGAAAAGGTGTCCTTGGTATATATAGGAGACTAGGAGGTACAATTACAACTAATGGACCCAAGCCGACATAAATAAAATAACAATACTAATGTAATATGCCAAATTAAGGGGTAATGTGCCATGATTTAGGGATTAATATTTCCCTTCCCTTCAAACAAGCATTGTCCTCAACACTTTAGTAGTTTTGGATTCTTTTGTATAAGGGACTCATCTTCCCATGTGGAATCTTCGGTAGGTAGTTTCTTCAACTTAATGAGATACTTTGAAATTGATCTATTCCTGAGGTGGTGAATTCTTGTGTCATTGATAGCTTCAAGATACTATATTATTTTTCCTTCCTCATCAAGTTCTAGAAATATAGTTTGAACCAGGATCTTGTCCCCTATAACCTTCTTTAATCATGAAACATGGAAAAATGGGTGTGCTCGTGAAAATACAAGAAACTTCAATTTGTATTCCATAGTACCAATATTTTGCAACACCTTACAAGGAACATAGTAATACAGTGATAATTTATTATCCTTCTTAGCTTTCTTGAGGGACATCTATTTGTATGGTTGTGTTCTTAAAAAAACCCTATATCCTACTTCAAAAATTATTTCACTATGTTGTTGATCTACTTGTTGTTTCATGTGATTATGCGCCATGGTCAGGATGTCCTTTAGAAGTTGGAGAAATTTTTGTTGATACTCGATGTGATCTTCCACTGCTTGAACCTTAGATTTTTCTCTTAGAGAAGAAGTGATGGAAGGTGGGTGATATCAATAAAGCACCATAAATGGTGTCACTTTTGTTGCAATGTGAAAGGAATTTTTATACCACCATTCTGCCAAGGGTAATCACTTAAACCATTATGTTTATTTATCAGAGACAAAACAATGAAGGTATCCTTCAAGAATTTTTTTCACTATCAGTTTCTCCATCAGAATGAGGATGATAAGATGAGCTATGAGCCAATTGATTACCCAAACAAAAAAATAATTATGTACAAAATTTTCAGTGAATATGGGATCTCTGCCACTTACAATAATATTTGGGCTTCCATGTACCTTTTGAACTATCTCCATGAATGTGGTAGAAACTGTAATGGATTTGAAAGGATGAGAGAGTGCACAAAACTATGTGTACTTGGTAAGTCTATCAACTATCACCATTATGACACTCATTCCTTCAAACTTCAGTAGCCCTTTGATGAAATACATAGAAACCTCCTCACAATGTTGACTTGGAATGACTAATGGTTGTAAGAGACCTAGGGTATTAATTGTTTCCAACTTGTTTTGTTGGAAAACCAAACATTCTGCCACAAACCTTTGAAAAACAATTTTAAGGCCATCCCAAAAAAAATCCCTCTTGACCCTGTGATAGGTTTTCAAAAATCCTGAGTGCCTTCCTACTATAGTGGTGCGCAATTCCAAAATCAGCTTTTTTATTATTTGGGATTTCTTACATAAATATAAGCTATCTTTCTAACATAGTGAATCATTTTTCCATGTAAATGTATCCGATGCACTGTAATCCTGTTGCAACCTTTGAATGAGAGTCCACACTTCTTCGTCATTCTTCCATTCATCCCTTTCTTCTATTATCCAATCAAGTTGTATGATAGAGATAACACATAGAAATGCCTCAACATCTTCATCATTTCTTATGATTGCATCCACCACAACATTTTTCTTTCCTTTTTTGTAGATGATTTCAAAGTAATAACCCAACATCTTTGTCACCCATTTTTGTTTCTCTTTTGAAGATAGTATTTGTTCCAAAAATTATTTAGGACTGTCATGATCTATTTTTACCTTGAAGTGCCTAAATATTAGGTAAGGGCACCATTTCTTCAATGCATGTAGTATTTCCATCATTTCCTTCTCATAAATGGGTTTATTTAAGTCCTTTCCCTTGAGTGGCCAACTTTCAAAACCAAGGTTCCTTCCTTATTTAATTATAACAGCACCAATGCCATTTCCCAAGGCATCACATTCCACAATAAAGGTTTTTTTGAAGTTTGGTGTGGTCAAGGAATGAGATTTGCACATTTCCTCTACAAGTTGTTCAAAATCTTGAGTTTCCTCTAGAGTCCATGAAAATGCATCCCTATTAGTTAATGTAGTTAAAGGTGTTGCTATTCTTCCATAGTTCTGAATAAAATTGTGGTAGTAACCTGTCAAAACAAAAGTTCCTATAAGATTCTTCAATGTTTTAGGAATTGACCAGTCCATCATGGATTTAATATTCTTAGGGTCTACTTTGACACCTTCATGAGATACAAAATGAACCAAATACTCTACCTCCTTCACCCAAAAGAAACATTTGGACGCTTTGGGATATAGCCATTTCTCCTTTGGTAGTTGTAGTACCCTATCAACATGTCGAACATGATATTCTCGAACCTTTCTATAGATTAGTATATCATAAAAAGCATAACATAATGTTTCGAATAAAGGGATTGAAAATGAATTTCATCAACCCTTGGAATGTGGAAGGTGCATTTGTAAGACCAAAAGGCATGACCAAAAATTCATAATGGCCTTCTTGTGTTTTGAATGTTTTTTTTGGGATATCTTCTTCCTTCATTCTAATTTGATGATACCTTGAACGAAGATGCAACTTTGTGAAGTAGATTTATCCATGTAGTTCATCTAACAATTCATCAATACGGGAATGGGAAACTTATGTTTAATGGTGATCTTGTTGAGGTCTCTATAATATGGAAACATATTCCATGAGACTTGTTTCCTAAGTACCATTATCACCGGTGGAAAGTAAGAACTTTGTCTAGGTCTAATAATGTCATCCTCTAACATTTCTTCAACCATACACTCAATTTCACTCTTCTGGGCATAAGGGTATTTGTAATTCCTGATGTTAGGAGGAACACTCCTAGGAATTAAGTGAATAGCATGATCATGATTGCGAGTGGGTGGAATACCTCTAGGAATATCTTCAAATAATGTTGAATGATTATCAATGATCCCTTAAGGGAATATATGGCTTAGATGTCTGAAAATATAGTGAGCATAGTTGTAAAATTACAACCTGATGCCCCTTTTTCAATAATTTTTCCATGCCATTAAATCTTACCAGCTTACTTGGTTTCCCTATGACACCCCTTAACGCAAATTCCTTTCCTTCCAATGAAAATTTCATGAACATTTCTTGAAAATTAAAGTCATTGTTCACAATGATTGTAACCATTGGACCCCTAGTATGACATTAGCTCCAACCATGGGCATATAAATCATTGGAATATTAATTACATATTCCCCCATCGTAATATTTATCTTATGGAATTTTCTTGAGAAATTTATAGTTCCTTCATTTGAAATCACTACTTGAAACTCTGGCATTGGATGTATAAATCAATTGACAACTTTGGCTAATTTACAGTGAACAAAATTATGAGTACTACCAAAATCAATTATCACTATTACTTGTTTCTTTTTTATATATCCTTCAATATTGAGGGTTTGAGGAGTGATAATTCCAGCCAATGCATGACATGATATGGTGGGAGTCATCTCTTCAGAATAAATATTTTCTTCATCTTCATCTTGAGATGGTTCTTGTTATTTTTCTTGTTCTTCTTCCTCTTCACAATTTATGTAGAATAATTTATTCTCACCACACTTATGTCCCTTACTGTACTTTCTATCACAATTAAATCATAAACCTTTTGATTTTATTTCCTCCAATTGTTGAGGTGTTAACCTTGTAGATTGAGGTGGTTTAGAAGAAGGAACATTATTCTCTCGATAAATGTTAGGGGTGGTCCTTCTAGTAGCCATAGCTAGATTTCTATTGTCAATATTTCTCACCACTATGAATGTTGACTTGGGTTGCCAAAGGTGAACCTCATGTTGAATTTCATCCTTTAAATTTACTATGGAGACATCAATCAGGTGCTCATTTGGAATATATGTTACCTTTATATTCAATATTTGGAAGTTATCAATGTGCTCTGGAACTGAACCCTTTTTTATTGAGATTTATCAAATGGATGAAAAAGGCATTGCTCCTTGTATCCTAATAGTGTGATATCATTTATTCTATGAGAATTTTCCACATGACAAGTGATTTGCGATAACAAAGCCATCGATACCACAAAAATTGATTAGGTTCTAAATATAAGGATGAAATTTGTACCTTTTGTTTGTGTGGCGTAACATTTATATCAAAGAAATTCTCCATATGGAGTATCCATGTGATTGGATCCTTGCCATCAAAATTCCTCATATTGATCTTAGGAAAGTGGTTGGTATTCAACCCAAAGCTGGATTTTCTTGAGTATTGACTAATCTTCCTTGTGTCCTCATCATGAATTTCATGGGATACATTGTCACTTTCAGGTGGCCTCTCTATTAGAAAAAAATTCAACCCTTCCATGATCTAGCATTTTAAGCCATCCATATTAGTATCCATCATCACTTACATCTTAGCTTTAGTTTAATCCATCATCTTTTGTTATTGCGTTCTTTTGTAAATCATCTATGTCCATGCGCATTTCTTCACCTTCATCAAGAATCCAAGTAGGATTGTTTGAAGTCTTATTTTATGTATAAGTTCCCTTTTTTGGTGGAATATTTTCTAAGTATCATTGCAAGATAGGAATTCCTAATTAGTTTAAGCATAGGCCCTTACAGATAAGGGAGTGTCAGGTGCTATAGCTCTCTGATATACGTGCAGGGTCCAACAATAGTACTCATCCCAATATCATAGGGAAGTAACTAAGGAGGATTGACCATTCGATTAGCCATACTATTTGACTACCCAGGTATTAGAGAGTGATCTCCCCAATTATTGTTCTTAGTGTACTATAGTGATAATACGACCAAAAGGTTTACTCGATTGGTATCAGGATTATAGGGGTCTCGCAATATATGCTAGGTACATGGGAGATCAAATACATAGAATTTATGTCTAATTCTCAACCATTCAAAAGGGGCCTTTTGATATACTCTAGCTACGTGGAAGAACCACATTCTCCCTGGGTTCTAGCGTTGACAAGTAATGCAACTCATACGTTTAGAGACATCGAAATATGTATGTACCTAAAAATACCTAAGATTCTTCCAAATTTATGTTATAATCATTTTATCCCACTTTATTCCACCTTTTTAACCACCCCAATTGGATATTCTAGTGAAAATATATGCAAATTTCTAAGAAGAAAAGAAAAGCATACATTTTAAAACCTTAATTTGGACACTGTTCTTCTAGCCGACTTTAATTCTTTTGCAACTTTGCAATTTCAATCCTTTTGAATATACAATTTCATCCTGAGGTATCTTGATTTTTCTTATTTCCATCCCTACAAGTTAGACCAATATTGGATTCCCCAAGGGAATTTTATGATAACTTTCCCAAGATGTGCTAATTGTTTTCCTTTTTAGGAGAGTGAACTTGTACGGCCTTTCGTGTTTCATTGTCTTCACTTCAGAACTTTAACTTCATACCAATAAAACTTAGTTTTGTATTGTAACCAATGGAATAGGTCTCACTCAATTTGTAGGTTTGTAGCTTCATATATAACCGTTTTCCCAAGAACACTTGGTTTAGACTGAAATCTGGACCATCCAAAAACCCTAATTTCCTCAGAGAATAACTTTCAGAGTACAGTGAATCAAGTGATGAAATTTTTAGGAACGATACTTCACTATTACTTATTCATATTTTAAAACTTTCATAACCTGAAACTAATCCTACAAATTGGGAGAAAAAATTACAAGAAGACATGTTTCAGACTAGTTTCAGTACTAGTCAAAAATCTCGACTTGAACATAATGTATATTAAAATATCTAACGAACCGAGATCTGAAATTTGGATTCATGTTATCTCTTTGTGTATCCTCTATACCATATAAATTCCATATCCAAAAAACTTCCCTAAACAATGTTGTGGAAAAAATTCCATTAAGATTTGTTTTGAAGAAGCCAGTCCCGAGGATTGTCTAACTATGATACCAAATGTTAAGAACCAAATATCAAAATAACATAAAAAAAACTCAAAAAAAGTACTCCATTCCTTTAAAAAGAGATAAATTGAGATAATAATCCTCTTCAAGGGGGAAACCTCCTTCTACATTACATGAATTCAAAAATATGAGATGATTCGAAATGAAAAGGTCTCTTTGGTATATATAGGAGACTAGGATGTATAATTACAACTAATGCACCCAAGCTGACATAAATACAATAACAATACTAATGTAATATTCCCTAACTAAGGGGTAATGTTCCAATATTTAGGGCTTAACAATATTACATTATTTCATTACCTTTATCTCTTCATTGTTGTTTACCCAACCCAATGGATAGGGGCTAGCATGATCATGAGCCTCCAATCCAATCTTGATAATGAGATCCATTGTTATGATATTATCCTAAGCACAAGATTCAAACAAAGAATCTAACTTATTCTTCTTGACTTGAATCTTGATGTGGAGCAAATTGGTCATCTCCTTCTCTTCCTGGTGATGAAGACTACTCAGAATCACCTCCTTATGCATATATGTGCATAGAATATTTAATACACATATGAGATAGTCTCAATTGTTGGATCATGTTGTCATTGATGCCAATGGTTTGATTATTTGGAAGATTGTTGGATCATACGTCATTGATGAAAATGGTTTTATTGATTGATGTCAAGTAATTGATTGATTGATGATTGATGAACAATGTATATGCATTGTCCTTGATGAGAATGATAGATGTCCAAGTGGAAACCAATTGATAAAGATGGATCATTGATATGATTCCCTTGATGAGAATGATAGATGTCCAAGTGGAAACAAATTGATAAAGATGGATCATTGATATGATTCCCTTGATGAGAATGATAGACGTCAAAGTGGAAACCAATTGATAAAGAAGGATCATTGATATGATGCATAGATGAAGATGGATCAATGAGTTGTCATTGATACATGATGAAATTTGTTTGATGAAAAAGATGACTTATTATTGTCTTATCATGATTGATAAGGTGCACAAATGGATGAACTCCAAAGTGGTCCCCTTATGGTGAAAGCCCTCATGGGAAGATGCTTTATAGATTGAGTTATCCTAGAAGAACGAATGGAGGACCCATGCTTTCATGTGGATTAATGAGATGAAGATCAATGAATTTGTTGGTGAAACTATCCTAGATGGATATTTCTTGACATGCCATTTCCGATGGTATGTGGAATGTCACATAACTCCTCACGGTTTGAGAGTTATGGCTCTACGAAGTTGAAGGACCCGCATATGATGGCTTGACGCCCCAAAAGTTCAAAGAAGTCAAAGTGCTTGAAAAGAAAAAATCATTATTTAAATGATAAAGTAAAGTGACAAAATCAAGAAAGATTATTTAAATGATAAAATGAAGTGACAAAATCAAGAAGGAATATTTAAATGATAAAGTATTGGAGAACTTTCTATTCATGGAAAGTGGTTAACCCTAAAATAAGGAAAATAGGTTAAGTGACCTAGAAATGAGTTAAGTAACCTAAAAATGGGTTAAGTGACCTAGAATATGAAAGTATAAATAAGAAGCTAGGATCTCTTGTAGAATGTACATTTGGTGAGAATCCTTTTTGTGGATCAATGGAGAACTTCTTGTGAGAATATCTTTTGGAGTATTGATGGAGAGATTCTTGAGCATTTTTGGTGTGGAACACTTGCGAATATTGAATATCTATAGGTGACTGAGTTAACCAAGCATATCCAATCCGAATTTCATAAGGAAGGTGAAGAAAAGAGGGCCGGAATTGAAGGGAGGATAAATTCTTTTGATGATGCTTTCTAAGGTATGTTATTTACAGGTCATCTAACCATTTTCGCTATAAATTTTTTTATATAATGATTCAGACTGTGATATTGATATTACATTCAAAAAATATACCCAAGCATCCATGTTAAAAAATTCATCTTTTGGGTCATTGTATTTTGGGAGTTACACTCCGTGGAAAATAGGGTTTGTGGCTAGTCCTGAAACTAGTCAAAAACAAGTGTTTTAGGTAAAAACATCATAACTTCTTCATAACATATCCAAATTCAGTGATACCAAATGTGTTGGTTAGGGTACATTATTTAGTATGTTTTTTAATAGTTTCAGATCAATTCAATGAATTTTTTTTGTGGGCCACGCTCTACAAGGTCACTCTCTAGAATAAGCCAGAATTCAACAAGGTATGTCATTTTTGATATAACTCCTTTTCTTAGAGGTTCCAAGTAGTACCACATGGAGGAATTGAAAAAACACACTGAATAACATTTTATATCAGTTTCATATCTTTATTCATTACACATACAAAGTTATGATTATTTCAAGTTGGGATTGTTGACTAATCCAAAACTAGTCATGGTCATGACAAGCAGTTGATGAGTTGGCACATACATCAGGTGTATAGTTGATGATGTTGGTACATATTGATGATTCATTTTTGATGAGTATTTTACACATGATTGGTATATACTTGGTACATGGTTGGATGCACTTGTTTATGGTACAAGTTGATTACATGTTGTTTGGCACAGGTTGGTGCATGGTTGATGCACTTGTTTATGTTGACAAATTGATATCTGTTGAGGATTTTTTCCTCATCTCAATTGTTGTTGAGGGTGTAAGATGAGTCTTTCATTATAGAGTAGGTGCTCTTACAGAGTTGTACTCTATTTAGTTGTTGCTGATAAACCCCAAGGATTGTAGTCCATAATAAAAAGAAAATTGTACATACATATTGTCTTCTTTGTGTTCATTGTGGTGATGACTTGTTGATGATATATTGTTGATATGTGCTCACATCTAACTGGTTGTAAATGAAATAAATGGGTAATGAATAAATGTTAAATGCTAATTGATGAGTTTTTCTGCAAGAGGGAAGTTTTGGGAAAAAGATCCCCACACTCATTCACCCCCCCCCGCCCCCCCATCTAAGTGTGGTAGGTGTGTCCAAAATCAACATGATTGCTTGAATATGTGGCTAGACAATTATTTTTCTTTCCTTCCTTCTTGTAGTTCTTTGGGTTTAGATTTGGATGTAGTTTCCAACATTTTTCCTAAGTATTGAAATTAATGTTGCAATGATTGCAACAATTTTTGGGATATTTACTCTAATGTGCAGTGGTTGTTGTATTCTTATATTTTCCCCCTTTACACTTATTCTTTCCCTCCTTGGAAGCTTATTGGTTCTATTTCTACTTTTAACCACTTGGATGCCCTTTATTTTGGCCTATATTGTTCAGGTACTATGTCTATACACACGCTTCATCCACTATCCTTAGCTTGACGAGAATCCATTGCTTTCATAGATGGTTGTGTAAAACTCTAGATACTTGAGGAATACATATGGGTTCTTGGGAGATATACAACATAATGACCATGTTTCTGAACTGAGTAGTGTACTCCTATACACTCTATCCCTACTTTTTCCTAATTTAGTGCCACAAGGTCCATTGGTTCTCTACATATCATATAGGGTAGAATTGGAACTTGATGAGGGTTTTGAAGTCCTCCAACCTAGTTACTGGTGGATCACCATCCAACGTAAGTGTTTATGTGTGGATTTCTCACCAGTTTAAATAATGGCCCTCTAACTTCAATATAGAAAATTAAATATCATTCCTTTCATATATATGGTGTACACTAAAATAAACTTCTATTTTTTGCAACCAATTATTTAGTTTTAACTCATCGATCTAACCTTCGTATGGATTTATTCCCACTTTTTCTTCCATTTTTAATAGGTATTGTGAAGGGTTAACAACAATCAAACCTGACTTCTCTTTCTTGGATTATTTTCGTGACTCCTTTATTTATTCATCCCAATATCTCAATTTATCCTCTGATCCGATATCTCAGTTAGAGAATCCATCATCTCTGAACCATCTAAGATTTCTTCCTAAATCCAGCACGAGGAGGTTAATATTTTGATCGATGTCAACATATTGTAATTCCAAACACTCAAATATGTCTTTTGATGGATCTCTAGAGTTATTATGAATAGAATCGTCCACCATGGATAGGGTTTCTATGAATTTTATTTAAGTTGATTCCTCGATCCTACAACTTTGTAGAAATACACCAAAATAAAAACCTTGATTTGATAACAATATGAATAGTAAATTGTCGTGGATATTCCAATGGAATAGTTCATCACAACATATCTGATAAAAAAAAATAAGCACTCCTATGGTATAGAAATTATGCAAGTACAAATCAATAATCACTCCCTGTGGAGTTGTCTTTTACATGTGGCCTATGTGGCTGCTACAATATCTCACCTCCTCTATTATGTGCATAGAATACCACTCTCAAATGTTTTTTTCAACTATGGAACAAGATACAATGCAAATGAATGGAACCCTTTCTCCCCCTACTGGCCTGATATTTAACATAGATCAATATCCATCTAAGGGTAGGTTTTTTACATCCTCAATACACAATTGTGATAGGATTTTGAACCTTTTGAAATATTATTGAAATTACATGCATAGATAGCCCCATATGCATGAGTAATGGGGGATGATGTGGAATCCTCTCACACCATGGTGTCCAACACCATAGGTTAACTTGTGATATGTTAGAATTTCATTTAATTCCTCAAAATGTGTCCATAAGGTTTTATACCCCAATTTTCCAAACTCATACATGCCACTAAAATCGACCTACAAGTTGATTCCTCCAATTTTTTCTTCTCTAAAAGAATTGAGATAGATGACAAATAATGCAATTATACAATCCAGATCATGTAAGGACTTGTTGGATATATAATATAATAGATTATGGACCATGCCATCATCTACAATTTTTTATCCATGCGGCCATATGAAGCAACACAAAAATGGTGGGTCAAGAACCATTGGAAGTTCAAAGGATATATCAACCTAAAGCTAGGTGAAAAATATTTTTCCAATATTTGTTATCTTGTGCAAATGATAAAGGAGTCACTTTAAAATAATACCATAATTTTTCAACTCTAATGGAATATACATGCAAATACTAGGTAAGGATATTTTATATCTACAATAAATACTTCTCAAAATCCCCCATATAAATAAGAATCTACCCCTTGGTACTATATTTCAAGAACAAGTTCGTGCATGCATTAGAAACACCCTAGTATCCTATGTTAAATATTTGGGGGCTACCAAGATGCGTAAGTACACTTCATATGATGAAATTTGTGTTTATATTAGTGTCTCCCAAGCCCTCTCAACTTCAATAACAATCTTCTTCAGAGATAATGAATAGATTGAAACCCTATACTATGAACACATAATTTCCATATGCCAAAAATTCCATGGGAATGGCCTCTTATTTTGTGATTTTCCCCTCAACCAACAAGGGTAAAGGTGAGGAAAAATATGAAAAAGATTCATCTCTTTTCAAAGTAGGAGGAAATAGAATGGGTTCTTGATCATAACCACTCGAGACCTTAAGAAAGAAAATGATAAGAACTAAAAAATTAAATATCCTTCTATTTCATCTAATAAAACCCCATTATACCCTAACCAACAACAATCCATATCTACTCCAACCCAAAAATTCAATGATGTAAAGAACCTCAAATCAATGGACAAAGGGGAACATGAAACTTGAGCAATAGGAAAAATAGGCTATGCGAATGGAGAAAGATCAAAATCTGGAATGCACTCCCTTAATGGTAGACATGAAAGATCATGAAAAAATAATAGAACCAAAGTATGGAACCATAGAGGAAATCTCATCAATGACATAAGCAACCATATATATGGACATGGAAGATACAAACATATCTCTTTTATCCTTAAGGTATGATGAATATTACATAAAATCCCTCTTGTAAAAAGAGATAGTCAAACTTTAGAATTTGACCTTCAAATCACCTCCAAAATATGGAAACAATAAGACCACCTCCATTCCAATGGAGAAATTAGGTATATAATTTTCCTCTCTAAAACCTACCAATAAGGTCTCATGGAAAATAAAGGGAAGAAAGAAAGATAAATCCAAATAGTAGGAGGTGGCAGAGCATGTCATCAACTCAAGGAAAGACAAATATCTTAGGGAGAAATATCTCCACTCCAACTTATTTTAACTATGAAAATTATTTCTTGTTATATAAAGGGAATCGACTCTTCCAAGAAACAAAATAAACTCAAAGTGAAGATAGAGAAGGAAAACCTTAAATTACTTTTCATTTATGAAACCAAGTTCTTGGAGACATACATTCTGCCACTTTTTTTCAAAATATATGGTGGGATAACATAGTAGTTATCCTAAGTGAGAAAGATTTCTTAGGGGTGGAGACAATTCTTTGAAAAATAAAATATCTTCATCTTAGTGAATTAACATCTTATAGATGGTCATTATCGGCCCATGCATTATTATATCCTCTACCTTTTGAACCCTCACCAATGTTTATGGATCATCCAACCCTTAGAACTAGGAACATTTCATTTCTAGTCTCCACAATATACCCTCAAATTATTCTAGTAGCATGCAAATAAATGGGGAAAATTTTAACATGACAACAATCATTGAGTTAAAAAAAGGACTTTGTAGGCTAGATGGAATTTGCACTAGAATTTTAGACAATATTGAAGATATTCAATGAATAAATCCCAGCCATTGTAATGGTAGCTATACTTGGAATAAAAATGGAGGGGGAATTGATCATGTGGTAGAAAAATCAATTACTTTTTTCTACGAAAAACATTTATAAAAAAAAATATAGAATGGGAGTTGCTCATCCTACCAAGTATGTGCCGAAAAATTATCCTGCATTTTCTACCTAGGAAATCATCCAAGAGAAATCATTTCTTATTGAAAAATGTGTTTTATTGATCCTATCTTTAAATAAATCATATAGAATTAGTGGAATGATGTGAAATTTTTGGTTGAATTAGATATGTATGTCTTCCAACAAAATATGAGATATTTGAAATCCAAGATCATATCTTCGAAAGTGAACAACTTTTCTAACATATTTGAAAAAAATAAAGAGTTGTAATCATGCATGATCAAAACAAAAGATAAAATCATGGCCATGGGTATGACTGAATCCTTACAACAAATTAAAAGAGACTTCAATGACTAGTTTGACCTGTAGGCAAGGAAGGAGGAGATTCACTCATTTTAGAAATAACATACCTACTAGTTAAAGAATGGATAAAGAAACTCCAAATTCTTCGATAAGACAACTCTGAACTACAAAAACACTAGAAAAAATATGAACTTGTAAATGACCAACATGTATATATCTATGACTAAAAAGATCTGGAAGCACAATTCACTTATTTCTTCAAAAATATCCTATTTGATCCATCTATCGATAGGTACGAATACATAAATAATATCACAATGAACATTCCAAAGCTAATCGCTAATTATAAAAATAAGTCCCTGATCTAACCTATCACCATGATATAATTTGAGAAAGTGGTGAAAGGAATCACACTCGGGAAATCCTAATGCCCATATGGTTTCCCTGAAAATTTCTTTCATGAATTATGGGTTGTCATTGGGATGTCGCAGACTCTAGAGCCTTTGGTAACATATTTCAACAAATAAATGCCACTTTCTTTTTCCTCATTCTTGATGAAAATGTTTCTAACACTCTTTATAAACTTCACTCAATTCCCTTATGTAATGTATCCTACAATTTCATCTCAAAAGTGGCAACCAACTATCTTAAGACTCTTCTTAATAAAATAATATCCAAAGATAAATGAGGCTATGTGCATAGAAGACAAATATTGGATGGTTTCATTATTATCCACAGGTTGATGCACTCTATGAAGAATTGAATAGCCCCTGGCTTGATGATAAATATATACATTTCCATGGCCTTTGACAGACTCTGGTGGACCTTCATCCAACAAATGTTGAAATACTTTGAATTTTGTAATGCATGGATCCACTAGATTATGAATATGATAAATTCAACCTTTTGTTATATTATTATCAATGGATCCCAATTCAATCCCTTCTCATCAAGTAGAGGAATTAGGTAATGAAATCCCCTCTCACCCTTGATTTTCATTTTAATGGTTGAAGGCATAGGGTTCAACC
>ML777603.1:135440-147145 GCA_009831015.1 Picea engelmannii | reverse complement strand
CATCCATCCTCTACACAAAGAGTGGGGCAACAAATATTTGTAGTTAGAGACTATCCAAATTTAGGCCAAATGAATTATGGATAATCCTTTAGACATGATTTATTCACTTGAAAGAAGGTATAGATACTCCATGATGGGGCTACAAGGGATGTCGTAGTTACACAGTCTATAAATCGTATGCAAGAGCATCAACAAGACATCAGCAACAAGCACAATGTGCACTAGGAGGGAGAAAATACCGAGAGAGAGAAGCACCATCCTTCTCTTTTTGTTTTAAATTTATCATTTGATGAAATAAATGTTGTAAAGGATAGAGGAGAGTAGTGCCATTGCATTTTCTCAAGTTGCATGTAAGTATCCTTTAATGGATGACAAGTATATGAATCTAGATCCAATTCAGGTGAGATGTAAATTAATTTTAATTTAATCTAAGTAGGTGAGGAAGGATAAATAATCCCCTCTTTTGTAAAAAGATGAATGTATTGAGATCAGAGGGAATTATAATGTATAGAGAATCTTATGAAGAGAGAATGAGAATATGATAGATATCAAGAGAGCAGAGGAGAGAAGAACCGAGACATTGTTGTAGTCCAGTCTTGTATACATTATAAAGAACAATCAAATTTAATACAATGGAATATTTCCCTACATATGAGTCTTTGTTTGTGTATTCTGTGAATGAACATGTGTTTACTGTTTGTTTTTTGAATGTTTACTATGCATGTATAAATTCCATGGATGTATCATTGTTTACTCTATAGGAATACATAGACTTATATATATGTGTTAGTTTATGAGTGTTCTGGTCTCTCAAGGCTAGTGCAAGGAGTAAATGTTAGAGATGTGGTAAGACTCAAAAAATCCAACAGAAGGTGTTTGCAAGAACTCATTGACAATTTCAGGAAGAGTGTGCTAGGTGGGAACGCCATAACATGTCATAATCTCATAAGGAATAGTACAAGGAGTGTAGAGAGCGAGCGAAAGGAGTGTGCCTACACTCAGATCAATGTAAAAGCTCAGAAGGAAGAGTACTCACAAGGAGTACGTAGGTAATTATTTAAATTCCAATACTTAGGAGGTAAGTGTAAGGAATGAACGAAGATAAAATTTCATTTAAGCTTTGGTAGAGGTCAAGAAGGAAGATCGCACAGTGTAAAGAAGGTGCTAGGAGAAGACTTAGACAGTGTTTTAAAGTTCAAGAGGAAGATTAAGCGCCAGGAGGGCACAAGAGATCATTTGAACGAACAAAGGGTTAAAGCCTTTGAATTTGAAGATTTGGAAGTTCATGAGAAATAACGCAAGTGTGCACAGGGCCTATGCAAGGAGTGCAGAAGGCATGGACCTACTAAAATTTCAGACTGTAAGAGGAGTGAAAGGAGGGCGTAGAATAAATTATTATAAGTTCCAATATTAGGAGGGAAGTGAAAGGGATGCACCAGAAGTTTTATTCCTTTTAATGGAAAAAGTTCAAGGATGAAAAGCAACAGAAAATCCCTAGTGGATGATAAATATCTTTGTTTGAAAGTGAACAGATGAGATATTTTCAGGAGAAGAAAAACTCCCTCACAGTCGTTGGATCAAGGTAAGGAGCACGAAATTTAAATCCTTGAAGTCCTTTGGAATTTTCTACTTCGAGAGTTTATGAGTATTCGTTGTAAAGGAGAAAAAATCCCCGAAGTCTATAATCCTTTAGTAAATCTAGGTAATTTATTATCGGAGACAAGTGGATTGTGGATCCCCACCCTTCACCACTTTGGGGTTTGAATATTTGGGAAACAATTTGTGTTGGAGTCTCTAAAATCTCGAAGCCCCGAGTTTTGGAGTGGATCACAGTCATTGGTTATTGGAGAAGTGTGGATCGTTGATCCGGGAGCCCTATGGGAATTCTCCAATTCCGTGTTAGAAATATTTTGAATTTTTTTTGGTTAGAATTCCGAAGCCCGAAGTTACAAAGCGTGATTCGAGGAATTATCAAGTTTGGAGTTGCAGAGAATTCTAGCATGAGGAGTATCTCAATGAAGATGGACTTATGCCATATGAAGGAGATGACAAAGATATAGAAGAACTAGAAGGAATACGATTTGCAGAGGATATGGCTAAGCAACAACTCAGTAATATCATTGTAGAAGTGGAGTGTAAAGCTAATGCCACATGTGATGAAGTTTTCATGGGAGATCAAGATGATATTCCCTTTGATCTGTATGAATAATTGGAAGCCCTAGTAGGAGAAATAACCTAGAGGAGACTCATCCAACAAGTCAAGTTAGATATTGATGAAGAGGAGGAGATGCAACAACATAGAAGACTACAGGAGATGAGCCAACCCATGGACAAGTTGGACAAGACGATTAAGGAGATAAGGAGACTGATGTTGAAGTCAGTAAAGGAGATATTTAACAATAGGTGGAGGATAACAAGAGCATATCTCAATGGAAAAATAAGTGGATCCCTCAACATAAAATTTGGAAACTAGGAGGAGAGCCTACAAAACCAACATGACATCAGCAACAACATACCAAAGGATAAAATGGACAACTCCAAAATGGAGTTTGGGACCCTAGAGGATCTCAACAACACCTGTAGAGGAGCCATGAGAAGGAGCTCATGATTTTTTCAGAAGAGGAGTATGATGAAGGAGCATCAACAACATGACATCATCCAATACAACACACACTAGGAGGGAGCATATCCCAAGAGAGAGAGACGTCAACCTTCTCATTTGTTTTAAATTTATCATTGAATGTAATAAATGATGTAAATGATCAATGAGAGTAGAGATATTCTATTTTTTCAAGCTACATGTAAGTTTCCTTTAATGGATTATAGGTAGATGAATCTAGATATGATTCAGACTAGATGTAAATTAATTGTAATTTAATGTAAGTAGGTGAGCAAGGCTCGAGAATCCCCTATTTTTTAAAAATATCAATGTATTGATATTAGAGGGAATTAGAATGTATAGAGAATCTCATGAAGAGAGAATGAGAATATGATAGTTATCAAGAGAGGAGAGGATATAAGAACTAAGACTTTGTTGTAGTGTAGTATTGTATACAGTATAAAGCGCATTCAAATTTAATACAAAGGAATATTTCCCTAGACATGAGTCTGTGTGTGTGTATTATGTGAATGAACATGTGTTTATTATTTGTTTTCTGAATGTTTCCTGTGCATGTATGAATGAAATTGATGTATAATAGTTTCCTTTTAATTAATAGATATGCTTCTCTATCTATGTGATTTTGTAAGAATTATGGGTTCTAGAGGCTAATGCAAGGAGTGCACGTTAGAGTTGTGGAAAAAATATAAAAAACCAACGCAAGGTGTGTGTAGAAAATCATTAAGGAGTTTAGGAAGAGTGTGTCAGGTGGGCACAACAGAATAGTTCATAACCTCAAAAGGAATAGTGAAAGGAGTGCACATAGAGAGTATAATAAGTGCACCTACACTCATAGCAGTGTAAAAGGTCAAAAGGAAGATTACATGTAAGGAGTGCACAGGTAAGTATTTAGAATCCAAGACTCAGGAGGTAATTGCAAGGATTGCGTGAAGCCAACACTTCATTTAAGTGTTGGTAGAGATCAAGAAGGAAGAGCGTAGAGTGCCAAGAGGGTGTTGGGACAACACTTAGACATTTTTTGAAATCTCAAGAGGAAGAGCAAGTGATAGGAGGGCACAAGAGATCATATGAAGGAACAAAGGGATAAACCATTTTATGTTGATGAGTTGGAACCTAAGCAGAAATAACACAAGTGTGTTCAAGGCCTATGCAAGGAGTGCAGAAGGAGAGAACCTACTAAATGTTTTGACTGCAGGAGGAGCGTGAAGAGAGCGCAAGAGAACTTATAAGTTCCAAGCTTAGGAGTGAAGTTCAAGTCATGCGCAAAAAGTTTGAGTCCTTTGAATCAAAAAAATTTGAGGAGGGAAAGAGAGAGCAAGAACCTAGTGGAGGATAAATCTCTTTGTTTGAAAGTGAACAGATGCGATATTTTCAGAAGAAGACAAACTTCCTCACAACCATCATATCAAGATAAGGAGAATGAACTTTAAACCTTCGAAGTCCTTTGGACTTCCTTTCACCGACCATTTTTTAGTGTTGGTTGTAAAGGAGGCAAAATCCCTGAAGGCCTGAAGTCCCAAAGCCCAGAGTAAATCTAGGTCATTTATTATTGGGGACAAGTGGAATATCGATCCATATGATTTTCCACTTTGGAATTCGGTGATTTGGGAAACAATGTGTGTTCGAGTCTCAGAACTCTCAAAGAACGGAGTTCCAGAACAGATCACAACTGTTCGTTATTGGAGAAGTGTGGATTTTTGAACTGGGATCCCTATGGGAATTCACCAATTCGGTATTTAGAATATTTGGAAACTATTTCGGTTAGAACTTCCAAAGACCAAAGTTCCAAAGGACCAATCCGATAGTTCACTAGTTCAACGTTTGGAAGAATTGGCATGTTGTGAGGTTAAGATCTCTGAAGCCTGAAGTAGCAGAATGTCAGAGCCTCATAGCTCTAGGTAAGTGCCATTTGGTTGAGATCTTGGTTCCATCCCTTGGTCATATGATATTTTTTCCAAATTTAAGGTCCTAGTTCCCGTAATATGATTTTAAGGATAAAGGGGCCTAGAGAAGGAACCTGCGGGGTTAGGATTTGTACAGACCTACACCAAAGGGGAAATCAAAGGGATTGTGAGCATTAAGATTGGATCCAAAAGGGATATGAGAACCACTTTGACTCATATGTAAATCGATCCTAGACCAGGAGGTCTTGCGAACCTCGAGGAGAGGTGGGGGTTTGCATCAAAATCTCACATGGTAATTTTGGAAGCTATGAATTGAAATGAACCCTGAAGGTTACGCAAATTTTTATGGAAAGAATCTTTTTGGCCCAAAGTATCCTCCTTCTTATGTGTGATAGAAGAGAAGAAATTATTTACTTATGAAAAAATTCACAAAAGATGGTACCTTGGCCCATCTGGATGTCCCCTATGTGAGGAAAATGAAAAGTCAATGGAAGAGATATTAAATCAATTTAGCTTCAATTTCTCTCATTGAGATGTATGCACCACTTACTTCATAAACATAAATAGAATTCAAATCTATATTAGTTTCACTCTATCCAATTAGCGTTCATATCCATTCACTAACAAGATAACCAACTATGCATGGACTATATTCCCAAGCCTCCTAGCCTAGAAAATATGGAAAGAAAGAAACAATAGGATATTCAAAGAAAACTCCCTTTATTAGTTAAATAGATCGATGTTCCAATAAAGAAACATAAGAGAAAATATTTATTCCAAAATATGGTCTTGAGAGAATCTTGATTGGGACCCCATATGTACCGAAATCATAACCACTTGCGGCCTATAAAAATTAAAGTTTGATTTCAAGAAAAACACCCTCCAAAAGGCATTCCCCTCCCCCGAATCTTAGTCCCCTCCCCTGAAAACAATAATCAAGATAACCTTTGATGGAAATTATAAGGGAAATCCTGAACTAGAAAGAATCAAGGGAGTATTCAAATACTATAAAGCAAAACTTTGTCTCATTTAATGTCGGTTTAAAGGCATTGACAGGTCAAGAAATATGTTGAGATGCAATTTCTTGAAGTGGTTCTTGTTATTTCCAAAAAAAAAAGGTGTTCCAATGTTGTCACTGAATGAGAATCCATAACTGTTGTTGAATATTTGAGCAATCTTTGCAGTGGTGTAAAGTTGGAAAAGGTATCAATGCACTAGAAATTAACTAGTTCCTTGATAAACATTCTCCATGTAATCAATACTATCCAAATCGTCTTTAAAAAGAATGCTTGTCAATAATAAAATAAGATCATAGATTAAATGGACAATGAAGTTTTAGGGCTCTCCAATGATGACCTTGAACTCACCTTCTTCATCACAACCAACAAATATGTCCTTCACAGTTTCACCCCCATAGATTTAAGGGAAATAAATTATTTTCAAATAATCATCTTGGATATTTTAACCTTGGATGTAATGACACAAAGAGACAAGGGAATGAAAAATGTATGAGTGTGTGATGAGAGTATATGATATAGGATATACTCTAAACTCTACACTTTTCATTGGACATATGATGTGAATATGCGAGAATGTAGGGACTTGGCATTGGATGTGGAGAAGTAGAGATGCAAGAAGATATTAAATGCAAAGATGTGATGTAGAGATCAAAAAAATGTAGGGAGTTAGAATGTACAGAATGTAGGGATACACACTATACACTATGCACTAGATGTGGGAATGCAAGGAATGTTAACCAATTGTGTAGATGTGGGAATGCAGGGACTCCAAACCAATTGTGGAGATGTGGCAATGTAAGTAAGGAACATTATTTTTTACACTCTGTATTCGACATGTTGAATGAAAAAATGTGGAAATTTAGAACAAAGAATGAAAACTTGGAAACTAAGCCCCACACTCTACACTAAATATGGAATGTGGAAATGTGGGAAAAAGGACAAAAAAAATGAAGGAAACATGACTCTCTATAGTTTGAATTCTTCATGCAGAACAAGGAAATTTAGAAATGCATAACAAGGAAAGAGAACTCGAAAACTATTCTTGAAATCTACATTAGATGTGCAATTAATCTGATAATGAAAAGGCTTGAGTCTCTTTAAAATTGCAAGTGAAATTTGTATGTACTTGTGTAATAGGATCAACTTACAAACACTTAAAAACTTAATGATTTTTTACTTAATCATGAGAAACATAAACAACCATCAAAATAAAGACATTAACACAACAAAATGATAAAGGAGTTCACCCCTCTCTTGGGATGCATCTTCTAGTCCATCTTCCAATCGATCATTTTCAATAATGCTCAAAGTGTCAAAAAGAGTGTTTTACAATGCTCAAAATGAAAAATAGATGGCTTCAATGGCTCCAGAATCTCCAAAACCCCCTATTTGGGCTCTTTTCGCACCTGGTTTGGCCAAAAACTAAGTTGGAATCACTTCTTGAAAGTTTCTCCCAATTCTTTGTTGTCTATTCTCCTCCAAAACACACCTGTGTGAAATGAACCTGGCTTCTGGGAATTTCTCATGGCTAAACCTAGCACCCACGTGAATCACACAAAAGTGGCAATTTTTCACACCATTAGGAGACTTAGCACCTTTATCGATGAAGTTACTGGTCACAAGGCCTATGTGGCCAAGCGTCGACCACAAAAGTAGCACTTGTGTGATAATTTATTGGAGTCTCTACACACTTGGTGGTCATATGGAAAAGGAATGTGACCAAGGATTAACATTGGAACTCTCGCACCCACTGTGTTGGAAAGTGTTGTTGGTTGTATGGGAAAGGAAATGTGACTAGGGCTGGGGCTAAGCCCCAACCGTTTCTCGATCTGCATGAAGTTTTAATTCAATTCAAATATTTCTTTTGAACTCTAAGGTTAAGAAACAATTACGGGCAGGATGGTAGCCTAACCTTTTCCAATTAACTGCCACTGTTGGAGGTCTCGGGTTCGACCCATGTGGACTCCAATAAATATTTTAAACCACATAGGGGTTCCACATGGAAGCCCATGTCTGGGCCACATGGCACCATACCATTGCTCCATAACATGATAGGTGTTGAACCCGGGTAGGTTCATGTCATGTGACAAATCATCCCCTTTCCATGTCACCACTATGACCCTACCACATCAACAGTACGCCCCTGCCACGTTAGCAGTACGACCCTCCCACATTAGACTATATGGATAGTACAGTCAACCAAATTTTTCATGTTTAAGAAAATGGAAAGAATGCGATATATCTCACATAAGATGTTAGTTTGAACCCATTGAAGTTGCTTTAGGATCGTGAGGACGGGGCCTACGCATGAATCCATTTTGAGGCAATTCTGAGCACTTTTATTTTTGAGCATATTTTGATCTCCTAGATCACTCTTCCCCATTGGCAATCTTTTGGACCTCCAAAAAGACTACTTTTAGTCAATATGAAGATGAGGGTACAATTCCCTCACCTTTCCAACCCCAATCCATTTGGATTTGCTTATATTTGTGCCTTTAATACCAACTCGAAGGTATTCCACATTCCCTCATTTTGAATTTCTCATCCTCCTATCAAGGATTGCATCTTCATACAGTTCTAAAAGATATTCTGGTGATAAATCATCTATGGAAGGAATCTGAACATGATCTCCTTGATCATCAATTAAATGAGGCTCATACAGTCTCAAATTATCAACATTGACAACTGCATACATTTTCATATAAGGAGGTAAATCCAAATGGAAGGCATTGCTATCAATGTTTTTAAGAATCTTGAAAGGTCCATATCTAATTGGTTTGAGTTTTTTACCTTCTCCTTTAAGCCTCTCTTTTCTAATGTAAATCCAAACTTAATATCCAACTTGGAAACTGTGATCAACACGATGCTTTTCATTTCTTGTTTTTTACTTGGCTTGGCTCCTTTCCAACTGTTGTTGTACCATTTGATGAACCAACTTAATTTGTTCAATGAGTTTCTTTTCTCTATCAATGTCATATTGACCATCAATAGAAATATATTTCGTAAAGATAAAATATAAAGGATATTTTGGAAAATAACCAAAACATGCCTCAAATGGAGATGTTTGAGTTGAAGAGTGTGTAGCCTAGTTGTAAGCATGTTGAATGTAGTGTAGGTTCTCATCCCAAATATTAGGATGCTTGCTGCTGTTGAAAATTATTAATACAACTGAGAGGGGGGGTGAATCAGTTGTAAGTGAGCTTAAACAATTTTAAGTCTGTTAAAACATTATTAATCTTTCTTCATGTGGTCATCAACAATGTACAACATATGGACAGTAAAGGTAAAGAACAACAGTCACACATAAAGTATACACAGAGACAAATTTTTCACGAGGAAACCCATAAAGGGAGAAAACCTCTTCTTCTTCGAAATGATAGGTAGTCTTTTAAGTTCTATACATCATCTATAATTGAGCACCCACTCAATGTGAGGCTGCAACCTCTGTTTTACAAGCTACAACTTGTTTGAGAGCACCAACTCTCTGGTTTCTCTAGTACCCACTAGAAGGAAGCACCAACTCCCTGAATATTCCAGCACCAACTTCCTGAATGTTCCAGCACCAACTGGATGGAAGCACCAACTTCCTGAATGTTCTAGCACCAACTGGATGGAAACACCAACTTCCCGTTACACAGGCTCCAACCTGTATAATAGAGAACACTTGTTCTCCCTAGCACCACCCTGCCACCCTGGTTTCTCTGGCTAAAACCAGATGAAAGCTACAACTTTCTGTGTTCAAGCTCCCACTTGAACCTATGAGGACAACAATCCTCCCCAGAACCTCCCAACCTCCCTAGAATATCAATGGCTAAATAAACATTCAACTTTACAGATAAACCAATTCTTACCAATCTTTCTTTGTTCTGTAAATCTGGTCTTCTGCACACTATTCTGCTACTCTTTTCTTCCTCTGCCTATTCTGCAGGTATGCTCTGCATCAGCTCGTTCTCTCATTCTTCTCTTCTTCAACTCGTTCTGTTATTCTACTCTGCATTTCATCTCACACTTCACATATCCTCAATCTCCTCATGCGCATCCTCTTCTTATCTATTCTTCCAGTTTCATTCTTTTTCACTTACAGAACAACCAACCCGACACAGTCTGTTTCATCTTCTTTTATACACACGAACACGATGGTTCATCTTCCTAAGAAACTGAAACGCCAACTAATTGGCAATCATGAGTCCATTTCACTAACGGATTTGTAGCTGAAAAGTTAATCTGTAAGAAAGGACAGTAACCCTCCGATCACATTCAAGTTTTATCTGCACCATTGGATTACCTTTATTATTCTTTCCTTTTTAAGTCGGGTTTCGGAATTTCGTCATTCCCGTGCCCAAGTGTCTCAACACTTCATGTCACGATCTCTAAAACTCCTATATTGAGCTTATCTGGACTGACTACTTCTCTTCTCGTGACCAAGGGCTGTGACCACAACCTTATGCATAAGGCGCTTTCAGGATTTCGCATATCACAAATTCGTAATTCAAGTTACTTTGTTTCTTTTGTCTCTCCATATTGCGATTCGCGAAACTCCAACACGAGCTATAATCAACGGTTTGGATTCATTCTCGATTCAATGGCTGCGATTGAATCGCGATATCACATATCGCAAAATCAGGATTCTTGTTGCATTTGTTTCTTTTCCTTCTTAATTCGCGATTCGCGAAACTTCGATAAGGATTTGCATCAATGGTTGAGATATCATTCTCGATTCAATGGCTGCTATTGAATCGCGATATCGCATATCGTGAAATCGAGATTCTTGATGTCAAGTGTTCTTGTCACTTCAATGTCCCGATCCCCGATACTCCATGAAGAAAATCAACGGTCCAGATCACTTCTTAACTTAACGGCTGCGATTAAATCGTGAATTCTCATATCGCGATTTCGGGGTTCTTGTTGTCAAGTTTTTTTGTTACTTCAAAGTCCCGATCCACGAAACTCTGATATTGACTGGAATTAACGGTCCATATAAAATCTTGATCTAACATCTCAGATTTCATCGTGATTTTTCATATTGTGATTACGCCCACTTCTCCTTGCACTTTAATGTCTGTGTAGGTTCTCCTCAATCCAACAATGGTCAGACCCTGCACTCGGATATGACGGCTGAGATATGTCTCCCTCTTCATCGATCAGAGATTCTTCTTATGAGATTCTTCTGAAACTTTCGCTCATTCGCTGCCTTCGATCATTCCCATTCTTCTTAGAATTTCTCTCATTTGTTGCCTTCGATCATTCGTTGCCTTCGATAGTTCACTTCTTTCGATCATTCACCTCTCTGAACTTATCTTATGTTTTCTTGTCAATTACAAACTTGTTGTTCTCATGTGATCTTCACTATTTCCATCAATGACAAGCATTCAATGTCTGTTAACTGTCTGTTAAATATTTTCCAACAATATCCCCCTTTGGCATTGATGGAAACACAAGCACCCACATGCATTCAGATTTTTTTCTCCTGATCTTTTCTCCCCCTTTGACATCAATGTCAAAGAAGAACCATTCTTCCCCTGATCTGTTATAAAAACATACTCCCCCTGTCAACTATAATCATCTTGGAAATACATCAGATATTCAATAATTACTCCCCCTGACCAGGTGCACATATTAGACACAAGAGATTATAACCCCCAACTTTTGATGAAGATATCCAAAAGGGGTCACTGCTAATAGTTTAGTAAAGATATCAACAATCTGTTCTGTAGAGGGTATATAATTCAGTTGAACAATCCTGTTTGTAGCTTGTTCTCTGAGAAAATGGTACTTAATTAGAATATGCTTAGTCTTGGAATGAAGAACAAGATTCTTGGAGACACTAATGGCACTGGTGTTATCACAGTGAATTGGAATGGGATCAATGTAATTTACCTTTAGATCTACAAGAGTTTGTATCATCCATAAAATTTGTGTGCAGCAAGTAGCAGTAGCAATATATTATGCCTCAGTAGTAGATAAAGAAATGGATCCCTGCTTTTTACTAAGCCATGCAACTAATGAGTCACCCAGAAAAAATGCTCCTCCACTGGTGCTTTTTCTCTCATCAACACAGTTTGCCTAGTCTGCATCTGAATAAGCAGTTAACTGAAAATTCTGATTTCTAGGATACCACAGACCATAAGTCATTGTTCCCTTCAAGTATTTAAATATCCTTTT
>ML777603.1:111496-135347 GCA_009831015.1 Picea engelmannii | reverse complement strand
GCTAACTGTAGAGGAATCTTCCATCTGAAATTTCTTCAACATCTCTTTCAAATATTTTTCTTGAGAAATGAAAATTCCTGCAGAGCTTTGTTTTACTTGTAAGCCAAGAAAATATGACAGTTCTCCTATCATGGACATTTCAAGTTTTGTTTGCATAGAATTAGAAAACCACTGTACAGATGATTAATTAGTACAGCCAAAGATAATATCATCTACATAAACCAAAACAACTAGTATATTATCACCTTCAGACTTAATGTAAAGGTTACTGTCAACAGTACCTTTCTTGAACCCTTTTTCTTGTAGAAATTTGTCCAGTCTATAATACCAAGCTCGTGGTGCTTGTTTTAGTCCATATAAGGCCTTCTTCATCTTGCAAACATAATTAGGATTATCTGTCAAAGAGAATCCTTCAGGTTTCTCCATATATACTTCTTCCTCTAGATCTCCATTAAGAAATGTTGACTTAACATCCATCTAATAAACTTTGAAATTCTTATGACATGAATAAGCAAGAAATATTCTGATAGCTTCCAATCTTGCCACTGGTGCAAAAGTTTCATCAAATTCCTGACCTTCAACTTGTGCATATCCTTTACAGACCAATCTAGCTTTATTTCTAACAACTTGTCCTTTTTCATTCATTTTATTCTTGAAGACCCATTTGGAACCTATTACATTCTTATCTTCAGTTCTAGGAACAAGCTCCCAAGTATTGTTCTTCTCAATTTGGTCAAGATCTTCATTCATTGCTCTAATCCAATTATCTTCCTGGCTAGCTTTTTCAAAAATTTTAGGTTCAGTCATAGATAAAAAGGAAACATGAGATTGTTCTGAGTCTTTAATCAGTTTCCTTCTTGTCTGGACTCCTTCATTTATATCCCCAATTATCTGATTTTCAGGATGATTCTTTCTAATAATTCTGAGAGGAGATTTTTCTTCTTTCTGCTAATTTGTGTCAGTTTGAATGTTTGTATCTTCATCTGATCCAGACTCTTCTCTTTCTGATCCTTGGACCTGTTCATCTTCATCTTCAACTGTATCTTATGTTCTTGGTTCATCACTACTTATAGTTCTGACTGGAATTTCTTCATCAACCTTTATATCTATACAATCAACAAGTTTATGTAGTCTCTGATTGTAGCATTTGTACCCTTTACTATTTGTAGCATAACCCAAGAAGATACCTTCATCAGCTCGGTCATCATATTTGCCAATATTTTCATCATTGTCCTTGATATAACATTTACTCCCAAAAACTTTAAAATATTTGATTGAAGCGGGTCTTCCAAACCAAAGTTCATAAGGAGTTTTGTCACTGTGTGCTCTGAGATGAGATTTGTTAAGGATATGAACAGCTGTATGAATTGATTCCACCCAATATGTCTGAGGTATGTTCCTTTCATTCATCATTGATCTTGCCATTTGCTGTACTAACCTATTCTGCCTCTCAGCAACTCCATTGTGTTATGGAGTCCTTGGAATTGTGTACTCTCTTTTGATCCCGTGTTTATCACAACACTCTTTGAAGTTCCCTGAACTAAACTCTCCTCCTCTATCAGACCTTACTGCCTTTAACCTTTTTCCTGTTTGATTCTCAGTCAAAGCCTTAAACACTTTGAATTTTTCAAGTGCTTCAGATTTTTCTTTCAAAAAGTCAACCCAAGTTAGTTTGGAATAGTCATCAATAATCAACATAAAGTAATTTTATTTTCCTGTACCTTATTTCCTTGATGGTCCACATAGATCCATATGTACTAACTAGAGAGGTTTTTCTGTTGAAGGAAAGTTTTTTTATTTGAATTGAGTGCGAGTAAGCTTTCCTATCTGACAGGGTTTACAAACAGATTCATATGGCTTTGATATCTTCGGAAGATCTTTTACCGCCCCATTGTTTCTGAGTTTGATTATGTGATCAAAATTTAGATGACCAAGTCTCCTATGCCACAACCAACTTTCATCATATTTGCTTAAGTTGCATTCTTCTTCTTCTTCTTTTAAAACATAGACATTGTTTTCTGTCCTTATACCTTTTGCAACTAGCCGACTTGAATCCACAATTTTTATTCTACAGTCTTTAGAGGTAAACACAACTTCACACCCTCGGTCACAGACTTGACTGACACTAAGCAGATTATGTTTCAAATGACACTAAGAAGATTATGTTTCAAATCTTTTACAAACAACACATCTTGAGATTTTCTTTTTCCGTTACACAAACTTACAATTCCTTTACCTTTTATCTTTCCTGGTGCATCATTTCCAAAACTTACATTTCCTAATTTTCTATCACCTAGAGTTAGAAAATTACTTATGTCTCCAGTCATGTGTTTGGAGCATCCACTGTCAATATACCAGGGATTCTTTTTCCTTTGGGTTGATAGAACTAGTCCACATTTTTCATCTACTTTCTTCTTCCAGACTTTGACATTTTCAGAAGTGGAGATCAAATCTGAATTGTATTTCCTTAAGCGACATTCTGCAGCTTTATGACCATAATTATGACACTTGTAACATTCTGGTTCATTGAATAATAGATCATAACAATTTTTATGCTCATATCTATTGTTGTGTTTCACCTGTTTCCTTCTCTCAGTCATCACATGATTTATATTCTGTGATTGTGGCGCAGACGCCTACCCTCACTGGTATGCCCGATTCCACAGAACCTTCTCTTTCCTCGGCCCGAAGAGCTAAAACACTCTTCCGATCCCTTATCGGGACTGTCTCACCCCACATATTCTCTTCATCGCGTGATCCCCTTCCTTACTCCTCGGCGGATCGTAACTCGCGACCTCGCTACTCGTGATACCAATATTTTGGGTTTCCGACCTTCGATACCTGAGGTTCCGAGACTTTGATACACACGTGTGACTTGACCCATCCACACCCGTCACTTCTCTCAGGACTTCCACGCTGTCTCGATCTCGCACTATCGCGCCTTCGCCACTCTCAATTCCCTGCACTCGGTTCTCCAACTCCCGAGACATGAGACACCGAAAGACCGAGACTTGCAATCTCGCTCCCTCACGACTTCGCCACTCGCGAGATTGATTGACTCCTAACTCGACTCTTGAGGTCCGAGACGCCGAACCTCCGAGGTCTTACACCACCTATCCTCCACTATATTCTGTGGCCCACACCCCCTATGGGGCTATTGGAATATCGCCTCTCGCTCATTCGCGACTTTCGTTACGTAGATTTGGAATCCCGCCTCACGAACTCCCGATATGTCGATCCACTGGTAGAACCACGCTCCTTGCGATCCCGCTCGATGGCTCCTGCCCTCCTGATCTTCGAACCTTTACCACGCCTGCACTGTAGTCTCCTTGCACTTTGCAAAATATGACGTCCCGTTTCTCTTTGCGAAATCTCCTCGGATGATATCATGTGTCCATTCCCCCTCGTACAATTTTACGAAAAGGAAGAAATGTCTCTCCATGAGACTCATTTCGGCTCACCAATTCTGCGGCGCCTTTGCAAGATTTCAATAGTCAATTCCCTGCACGTACCCTTCGACGAATTCGAAAGCTTACTCCTTCCTAAACCTTTCCAAGACTTCAATCTTCTTGGAAACCTCTTGCACGCACTCCTTGCGGAAAATCTTCAACAACGTCTAAGTATTGAAGTCTTTTGACCCTGCGCACTCCTGCAACAGCAGCCTTTCAATACTTTGCTCAGAATCCAATTGAGACTTCTTCTCTAGCCTGCACACTCCTTTCACGACTTCCACAACTCGAATCAACTTCTGGGTGAATGAGAACAAGAGTTAAACTATTGAGCCTTCATCAGCGCACTCTATGCGGATGAATGCGACTGCACTCTTTGCAGGAATCTCCTGGCTCAGATAGAGAAACAACTGAAACGTATTCTCTCCCCCTTTCAGACTTCATTTTCGAAACATGAAATCACATGCACAGCATATACAAAGCAAATGAATAATCAGAAACAAACATTCATGAGCATAACATTAACACACACACAGAATAGACACATAACCATGGATTTGACTCAAAGCTTTCTTCTATTAATTCAATATCAGTACATGGATGTTCTCTACACAAATATCTTCTCTGCTCTCTCTCTTCTTGCTCCTGAATGCTTCAATAATGTTACAATACACAATGAGGGTGTCTATATCCGTTTCCCCCTTGCGCTCTAAAGCTATCAAATCTACAATTAAATTCCTATCTACCAGAATTAACTATTTTAAATGCCTCATCTACCTAAGGACGAGAGCTATCCGCTCAAGGTACATTTACAATACAAGTGTGTCATCTCTTAAATGAATCATTTAAGATCACGCAACAATCCCAAAGTGTTTCAAAATGTGTGCTGGCTTATCCAGCTATCTCCCACTCCACGCTGGCTCGCTTGATCTTGGGCGATGCTCCTGCATCATACTCCTTGGCTTGAAAATTTTCATGGGCTCCTATCCATGAGCTCCTGCACGGTCTGTCCATGCTTCTATATCATTGCTTCATTTTCCCAACTGGCATCTTCCACTGGGTGATTCTTCCATTTGACCAGATACTCAAAATACTGCTTTCCCCTCGTTTTCTTACCCACTCGCTTGTCCAGTATGCACTCCATCTGTGGCTTTTCTGCTATCGGCATCTGCTTCGTCCACTGGATCAATGGTTCCTCAGTTCCATTTTCTGCTTCTCCAGCCCTGTATGGGTATAAATCTGCTACATTGAATATCGAAGATATTCTAATGCCATCTGGCAACTCGATCTCATAAGCGTTCTCTCCAAATTTCTTCAGGACCTTACATGGCCCAATTTTCTTCATTTTCAGCTTGTTATATGTTCCCCTTGGGAACCTTTCCTTTCTTAAGTGTGCCAGAACCAGATCACCAACTTCAAATTGAAGTTGTCTTCGATGCTGATCTGCTCTACGCTTATATTCCTGATTTGAGTCTATCAGTCGCTGCTTCACCCTGCTGTGAAGTTCTTTCATCGCTTCAGCGAATTCCTCTGTTCTTGCACTGCTAGTCACAGTCTTCTCTGACTCCCTGAGTTCAGAAACTCCCCTTGGTTGTGTGCAATACACAATCTGAAATGGACTTTTTCCTGTACTGCGATTCACAGAATCATTGTATTCGAACTCTGCCTGTGGAAATATGTTGTCTCAGCTGCTATGGTGCTTTGTCACCAGGCTTCTGAGTAAGTCCCCCAGACTTCTGTTAACCACCTCTGTCTATCCATCCGTCTGAGGATGGTAAGATGAACTGAATGCCAAGTTAGTTCCTAGATTATTCCATAGTGTCCTCCAAAAATGACCTATGAATTTTGTATCCCTGTCCGAGACTATGCTTCTCGGCAATCCATGAAGTCGAATGACCTCCTTGAAAAACAAATTTGCGATGTGTGTCGCATCACTGGTCTTCTGGCATGGGATGAAATGTGCCATCTTTGAAAACCTGTCTACCACCACAAATATGGAATCAACACCTCTTTGCATCCTCAACAATCCCAATACAAAATCCATGCTTATTGCCTCCCATGGTCTCTCTGGTATGGGCAATGGCTGATAAAGACCTGCATTCTGTTTTCTCCCTTTCGAATGCTGACAAATTCTGCATCTGTCAACAAACCTTTTGACATCTTCTCACATGCCAGGCCAAAAATATGATTCGCTCAGCTTGGTGAATGTTTTTTCATGGCCAAAATTCCCTGCCAATCCACCACTGTGTTTTTCTTTCAACAAGTTCTCCCTCATGTAGCAATTTGGAATACATAGTTGATTGCCTCTGAATAGCAATCCCTCCTGGATCATGTAGTCTATCCATGGGCTCCGATCCCTGAGAACGGGATTCTCAGCTGCTTCATATGCTTCTCCGAAGTCTGCATCTCCTGCGTACATGTCCTTCATATTCTCAAAACCTAAGGTTTTGACTCGGAATTCCTGCAGCAACAAACATTTCCTGCTCAAAGCATCAGCCACTTTGTTAGCAGTTCCTGAAATGTGTTTGATTACAAACGTAAAATTCTGCATATACTCTACCCATTTTGCATGTTTCTGATTCAACTTCTCTTGTTGACTCACAAACTGCAATGCATGATTATCACTGTACAATACAAATTCTTTCGGGATCAAGTAATTCCTCCACTTTTTCAACGCCTATATGATAGCATAAAACTCTTTATCATACGTGGAGTGTTTCAGCTTTGCTTTATCCAGCTTCTCGCTGAAATATGCAACTAGCCTGTCCTCCTGACTTAAGACCCCTCCTACAGCATATCCGCTTGCATCACATTTCACTTAAAATGTCTTCTTAAAGTCTGGCAACACCAACACTAGTCGTTCCGTTATCTTCCGCTTCAACAGATTGAAGCTCTTCTCAGCCTCTGCTGTCCAATGAAAAGACTTATGTCGCTTTTTCACCGTGTCCATCATCGCTACGCTAATTCCACTAAAATTCCTGATGAATTTTCGGTAGAAACTAGCTAATCCATGGAAACTCCTCACCTCGAAAACATTTCTCGGTGATGGCCAATTCTTGATCACTTCCACCTTACTCGAATCCATCTTCAACTCATTCGCCGCAATAAAAAAACCCAAATAAATGAGTTTTGTCTTCATGAATGAGGACTTCTTCATATTAATCAACAGCTTCTCCTGCTGTAGATTCCTCATCACAATGACCAAATGCTTCAAGTGCTCAGCCATAGTCTTGCTGAAAATCAATATATCATCCAGATATACGACAACAAATTTCTCGATGAATTCCCTCATGACTTCAATCATCAGTCTCATGAATGTGCTCAGCGCGTTTGTCAAGCCAAATAGCATGACCATACATTTGTACAAAACTTCGTTTGTCTTGAATGCTGTCTTCCATTCATCACCTTCCCTCATGCGAATCTGATGATATCCACTTTGAAAAATTAATCTTTGAAAAATAATTTTCCCCACTCAGGCAATCCATCAGATCATCCATTCTCGGCAGTGGAAATCTGTACCTGATGCTAATTTTGTTGATCGCTCTTGAGTCGGTACACATTCTCCAACCTCCATCCTTCTTCGGACTAAGCACTGTTGGAACAACACATGGGCTCAGGATTTCCCGAACTAATCCTTTGTCCAACAACTCTTGTACCTGATTCTTGACCTCCTCATTCTCCTGTGGCGTCAATCTATATGCAGCCTTGTTCAGAAAACTTGCTCTTGGTATGAGGTCTATGTGGTGAATAACACTCCTCATCGGTGGCAACGAATGAGGTAATTCATCCATGATGATGTCAGCGAACTCTCCCAGCAGTTCCTGAATCTCATCTGGTAAGTCGTCCACTCTTGTGCTAGTCAGGACAATCCTTGGTTTCCTGACCACAAAGAATTGTGGATCTTCTTTCTTCTCCATATCTATGAGAAGCTCCTTCCCACTCATGAGAAGTATTTTGTTGCTTACTTCCGGCTTCACCTCTTTATCTTTTATCAGAAGCAACCTGTGTGTCCTCCCATCCTTCTCCAAAGTATATGTGTTCATTCTTCCATCATGAACCACATTCCGGTCATATTGCCATGGTCTACCCAGTAACAAATGACATACATCCATGGGAATGACATCACATAGTATTTTATCATTATATCCTCCTATCTTGATGTCAACTAAGCACTGTTTAGTGACACTCACTTGATGTCCCTTTTGTAGCCATGAGACTTTATATCGACTCGGGTGATCAGTTGTCTCCAACTCCATCTTTTCCACCATCTCGGTCGAAACGAGATTATCTGTGCTTCCACTATCCACGATAACTTTTCATTTTCTATCCTTGGTTTTGCAAGTTGTTCTGAACAGTCTGGTCCTTTGAGTTGAACTCTCCACCTCCTTCTCAGGCGTCAAAAGGACTTTATGCATCCCCAACGGTCTTCCGTCTTATGCATCTTCAGTCTCAGCATCACACTTTTTCACCTCTGTGATGTGAGCTTCTCCGATGTCCTTCATTCTGTCTGGACAGTCAACAGCTTTGTGTCCATTCTTCCCACATGTGAAGCATGTGATTATTCCACTTCTGCCTCTTCCTCTACCTCTGGTATGAGGAAAAGTGTTTGCATCAGCATAATCTTCTCGCTGCTCATTATGTTGTCCCCTCTATTCAGCGTATTGTTGTCCTCGCTATGAGGTTCCACCTCTCTCAATCTTACCCTGAGGTTTCTTCCATTCCTCATTGGGCTTCTGGTATTTCTCCTGGGCAACTACCTTGCCTCTAGGATGAATTCTGCCTCGCCCTCGCTATCCTTGCTTACGGCCCAACTTTTCCTCGGCTTTCAGAGCCATATGATAAGCATCCTCCACCGTCCTGATGGTAACCATGCTTAATTCATCCTGAATGTCGTATCTCAGACCATTCAGATATCTAGCAACCTTCTCATCATCGCTCTCCCGATGACCTTCTATGATGTTCAGTCAATAGAATTCCTCAGTGTATTATTTCACTGTCATCAGTTTCTGTCTCAGGTTCTGCATCCTCCTGAACAGATTTATATGGTAGTCTCTTGGGATGAACTTCACTTTCATCTTTGCAACCATTCGATCCCAGCTTTTAATTTTATGTTTGCCTTTGGAACGTCTATCTGCTTGTAGCTCATCCCACCATAATGTTGCATGTCCCTTCAACTTCATGAAAACATGCCTAACCTTTTTATCCTCTTCGATATCCTCATAGTCGAAGTAGGTATCAAGAGCTCTAATCCAGTCTAGAAGCTCTTCTGCATCCAAGCTTCCCTCATAAGCTGGAATGTCCATTTTTGTCTTTGAACTCATCCTGGCGATAGCTCTAATCAATCTCTCATTGGTCACATCTTCGGCTGCAACTTCTCCCTGGGGCTCAGCTTCAGCTTCACCTTCGGAGTCACTTAGATCTCCTGCACCAACTGTGTGTCTATGAGTTGTTTCCATTTCTTCTAATCTCGCTCGGAGATCACGTATCTGTCTTTCCATCTCTGGATTTCCTGTCGGCCTCCCTCTTCTTCTCACCTCCCTATCTTCTGGGTTGGGTGATTGTCTTTCTCTTCTGGGCGGCATGGTGAAATTATCTCTCTATGCTATAGAAAACAAATATATAATCCTGCTCTGATACCACTCTGGCGCAGACGCCTACCCTCAATGGTATGCCCGCTTCCACATGACCTTCTCTTTCCTCAGCCCGAAGAGATAAAACACTCTTCCGATCCCTTATCGGGACTATCTCACCCCACAGGTTCTCTTCATCGTGCGATCCCCTTCCTTACTCCTCGGCGGATCGTAACTCGCGACCTCGCTACTCGCGATACCAATATTTTGGGTTTCTAACCTTCGATACCTGAGGCTCTGAGACTCCGATACACACGTGTGACTTGACCCGTCCACACCCGTCACTTCTCTCGGGACTTCCATGCTGTCGTGATCTCGTACTATCGCACCTTCACCGCTCTCAATTCCCCGCACTCGGTTCTTCAACTCCCAAGACATGAGACGCCGAAAGACCGAGACTTGCAATCTTGCTCCCTCGTGACTTCGCCACTCGTGAGATCGATTGACTCCTAAATCGACTCCCGAGGTCTGAGATGCAGAACCTACGAAGTCTTACGCCACCTGTCCTCCACTATATTCTGTGGCCCACACCCCCTACGGGGCTATCGAAATATCGCCTCTCGCTCATTCGCGACTTTCGTTACGTAGATTTGGAATCCCGCCTCACGAACTCCCGATATGCCGATCCACTGGTAGAACCACGCTCCTCGCGATCCCGCTCGACGGCTCCTGCCCTTCTGAGCTTTGAACCTTTACCACGCTTGCACTGTAGTATCCTTGCACTTTGCAAAATATGATGTCCCGCTTCTCTTTGTGAAATCTCCTCGGATGATTTCGTGTGTCTGTTCCCCCTCGTACAATTTTACGAAAAGGAAGAAATGTCTCTCCACGAGACTCGTTTCGGCTCGCCAATCCTGCTGCGCTTCTGCAAGCTTTCAATAGTCAATTCCCTGTATGTACCCTTTGATGAATTCGAAAGCTTACTCCTTCCTAAACCTTTCCAAGACTTCAATCTTCTTGGAAACCTCTTGCACGCACTCCTTGCGGCAAATCTTCAACAACGTCTAAGTATTGAAGTCTTCTGACCCTGCGCACTCCTGCAGCAACAGTCTTTCAATACTTTGCTCAGAATCCAACTGAGACTTCTTCTCTAGCCTGCGCACTCCTTGCACGGCTTCCACAAATCGAATCAACTTATGGGTGAATGAGAACAAGAGTTAAACTACTGAGCCTTCATCAACGCACTCTATGCGGATGAATTTGACTGCACTCTTTGCAGGAATCTCCTGGCCCAGATAGAGAAACAACTGAAACTTATTCTCTCCCTCTTTCAGACTTCAGTTTTGAAACATGAAATCACATGCACAACATATACAAAGCAAATGCATAATCAGAAACAAACATTCATGAGCATAACATTAACACACACAGAGAATAGACACATAACCATGGATTTGAATCAAATCTTTCTTCTATTAATTCAATATCAGTACATGGATGTTCTCTACATAGCTCTCTGCTCTTCTCTCTCTCTTCTTGCTCCTGAATGCTTCAATAATGTTACAATACATAATGAGGGTGTCTATATCCGTTTCCCCCTTGCGCTGTAAAGCTATCAAATCTACAATTAAATTCCTATCTACCAGCATTAACTATTTTAAATGCCTCATCTACCTAAGGACGAGAGATATCCGCTCAAGGTCCATTTACAATACAAGTGCGTCGTCTCTTAAATGAATCATTTAAGATCACGCAACAATCCCAAAGTGTTTCAAAATGTGTGCTGGCTTATCGAGCTGTCTCCCGCTCCACGTTGGCTCGCTTGATCTTGGGAGATGTTCCTGCATCAGATTGTTTGTTGCTTGGTTGTCTCAATTTTTGTTGTGGAAGATAATTATCCATTTTATATCTTGATTGTTCATATCTAAATCTTAAGGAACCATTTATAGCTTTGTGACCAAAATTAGAACAGAGAAAACAATAACCATAGAAAAAATCTTTGTACCTTGAAAACATCTGTCTTCTTTGAGGAGGTCAACTTCTGTCACGCCAATAATATTTCTGATCTATAAATTCAGGTTTGGGGTTTTTTCTTTCATTTCTTCTTGGTGGATGACTTTCCTTCTTTGTTTCTGCAGAGTGATTGTTGCCAATGTTTGAGGATTTAACAAACTTGATAGATTTTGTATTACTTGGATGATCACTACTTGACCCTTCTTCATATCCCAATCCAATTTTCAATTTTGAATTTCTTTGTTGATTTAGAATGGAGGTTAATTCTTTTGAGGCTTTAATACTTGGTAGATTTTGATGATACAGTCCTTTAAATTTCTCCATTTCTTTTCTGGTTTTTACTATCTCTTCTTCTAAGGCTTCACACCTGAAATTCTTCTCTGACAATTGTTGTTTCAGTATGTCTTCTATTTTCTTTACCTCTTCTAATTCCACTTTTAGTACAACAACGTCTTCATCAGGTTTTTTACTATCTTTCTCGAACTGTGTCAACAATTGTTTTTGCTTCCTGTTCTTAGTTCTGAGTCTATCAATTTCTTCCAGTGCATTGATCAGTTCTCCTTCCAAATCAACCACAACCTCTTCATCATTCTCATCATTGCCTGTGATTTTATTATCATAATCCTCCTTGTCCATAAGCATGAAGTCATTTGCCTTATCTTCACAGGATGAGTCACTATCGGTGTCTTTTGAGGAATTGTCATTATTTACAACAAAACTTTTCTTCTTATTATATTCCTTGTATTTGTACTTCTTTTCATCATCAGAGTTCTCATCCTTTTTCTAATGGGGACACTTAGATGCAAAATGACCTATCTTAGCACAGTTAAAGCATTTGAAGGGCAACTTCCCTTGATATTTTCCTGATCCTTTCTTTAACCTTCTCACAAATTTTGCCTCAATATCATCGAATTATGAATCATTATTCTTGTCTTCTTTAAAAGATGCTTCTCTAGTACTGGATTTATCTTTGTTAATTCTCATTTCATATGCAGTTAGAGTTCCTAGAATTTGATCAATGGACAGAGTTTTAAGATCATTTAATTCTTCTATTGCAGAGACTTTTGGATTAAATTTATCAGGCAGGGATCTTAAAATCTTCTGAACTAAGAGTGAGTCATCAAACGTCTCACCTATACCCTTCATGGCATTTACAAGTTCTTCAACTCTTAAAAAATACTTGCTAATTGTTTCATCTTCATTCATCTTTAGTTGTTCAAATTTCAATCTATAGGTTTGAAGTTTGGCACCTTTTACTTTCTCATTTCCTTCATAACTATTAATAAGTTTATCCCACATTGCTTTGGCAGTATCAAGATCCATCACCTTTACAAACTCAGCTTCAGCAAGTCCATTCAAAATAGCATTCATCCCCTTAGCATTAAAACTAAACTCTAACTTATCATCCTTGTTGGCTAGCACAACAGGCTTTGTATATTCAGTCTCTACTACGTCCCAAACATCAACACCCAAGGCCATTAAATATGTTCTCATTCTAATCTTCCAGAAGGAAAAATTTGTTCCATCAAACACAGGGGGCTTAGAGGCTGAAGTCCCTTCATGACTTGTCATGTTTAAGCTTACAGATCTACCTTTAAATAAAAGGAACCCGCTTTGATACCAATTGTTGAAAATTATTAATACAACTGAGAGGGGGGGGTGAATCAGTTGTAAGTGAGATTAAACAATTTTAAGTCTGTTAAAAAATTATTAATCTTTCTTCATGTGGTCATCAACAATATACAACATATGGACAGTAAAGGTAAAGAACAACAATCACACATAAAGTATACAAAGAGACAAATTTTTCACGAGGATCCCATAAAGGGAGAAAACCTCTTCTTCTTCGAAATGATAGGTAATATTTTAAGTTCTGTACATCATCTATAATTGAGCACCCACTCAATGTGAGGCTGCAACCTCTGTTTTACAAGCTGCAACTTGTTTGAGAGCACCAACTCTCTGGTTTCTCTAGTACCCACTAGAAGGAAGCACCAACTCCCTGAATATTCCAGCACCAACTGGATGGAAGCACTAACTTCCAGAATGTTCCAGCACCAACTGGATGGAAGCACCAACTTCCTGAATGTTCCAGCACCAACTGGATGGAAGAACCAACTTCCCGTTACACAGGCTCCAACCTGTATAACAGAGAACACTTGTTCTTCCTAGCACCACCCTGCCACCCTGGTTTCTCTGGCTGCAACCAGATGAAAGATACAACTTTCTATGTTCAATATCCCACTTGAACCTCTGAGGACAAAAGTCCTCCCGATCACCTCCCAACCTCCCTAGAATATAAATGGATAAATAAACATTCAACTTTACAGATAAATCAGTTCTTACCAATCTTTCTTTGTTCCATAAATCTGATCTTCTGCACACTATTCTGCTTCTCTTTTCTTCCTCTGCCTGTTCCGCAGGTATGCTCTGCATCAGCTCGTGCTCTCATTCTTCTCTTCTTCAACTCATTCTATTATTCTACTCTGCATTTCATCTCACACTTCACATATCCTCAATCTCCTCCTGCGCATCCTCTTCTTATCTATTCTTCCAGTTTCATTCTTTTTCACTTACAGAACAACCAACCCGACACAGTCTGTTTCATCTTCTTTTATACACATGAACATGATGGTTCATCTTCCCAACTCCTTAGGAAAAATGAAGAAAATTGTCTAAGAAACTGAAACGCCAACTGATTGGTAATCATGAGTCCATTTCACTAATGAATTTGTAACTGAAAAGTTAATCTGTGAGAAAGGACAATAACCCTCTGATCAAATTCAAGTTTTATCTGCACCATTGGATGACCTTTATTATTCTTTCCTTTTTAAGTCGGGTTTCGGAATTTCGGCATTCCTGTGCCCAAGTGTCTTGACACTTCATGTTGTGATCTCTGAAACTCCGATATTGAGCTTATCTGGACTGACTCCTTCTCTTCCTGTGACCAAGGGATATGACCACAGCCTTATGCATAAGGTGCTTTCGTGATTTCGCATATCACAAATTCGTAATTCAAGTTACTTTGTTTCTTTTGTCTCTCCATATTGCGATTCACGAAACTCCGACACGAGCTATAATCAATGGTCTGGATTCATTCTCGATTCAATGGATGCGATTGAATCGCGATATCACATATCGCGAAATCGGGATTCTTGTTGCATTTGTTTCTTTTCCTTCTGAATCCGCGATTCACGAAACTCCGATAAGGATTTGCATCAACGATCCAGATATCATTCTCGATTCAATGGCTGTGATTGAATCACGATATCGCATATCGTGAAATCAATATTCTTGATGTCAAGTGTTCTTGTCACTTCAAAGTCCTGATCCCCGATACTCCATGAAGAAAATCAACGGTCTAGATCACTTCTTAACATAACGGCTGCGATTAAATCGCAAATTCTCATATCGCGATTTCGGGGTTCTTGTTGTCAAGTGTTTTTGTTACTTCAAAGTCCCGATCCACGAAACTCCGATATTGACTGGAATTAACGATCTAGATCAAAGCTTAATCTGACGGCTCATATTTCATCGTAATTTTGCATATTGTGATTACGCCCGCTTCTCCTTGCACTTTAAAGACCGTGCAACTTCTCCTAAATCCAACGATGGTCGGACCTTGTGCTTGGATCTGACGGCTGAGATCTGTCTCCCTCTTCAACAATCAAATATTATTCTTAAGATATTCTTCTCAAACTTTCTCTCATTCGCTGCCTTCGACCATTCACATTCTTCTCAAACTTTCTCTCATTTGTTGCCTTCGATCATTCACTACCTTCGATAGTTCACTGCTTTCGATCATTTACCTCTCTGAACTTATCTTATGTTTTCCTGTCAATTACAAACTTTTTTTTCTCATGTCATCTTCACTATTTCCATCAATGACAAGCATTCACTGTCTGTTAACTGTTTGTTAAATATTTGCCAATAGCTACAATAACCACGAAGAGAATGTACTATTGTTCTATTCACCACTTATGTTTGACCATCAGTTTGTGGATGAAAAGTTGTGCCCTTTATCAATTTCATGTCCATGAGTGCCCATAATATTGACCAAAAGTTCCTAATAAATGGAGAATATCGATCAGAAATACTGGATTTGGGAAACCCAAAATGTACCCAAACATGCTTGTAACATCCTCGAACATCAACCCCACTATCAGGAAATGCTACTACACAGAACATTCACATACATATATATATAACATGTATATTAAATCAAATTAATGAATAAATCCCAACCATTGTAATGGTAGCTATACTTGGAATAAAAATGGAGGGGGAATTGCTCATGTGGTAGAAAAATCAATTACTTTTTTCTACGAAAAACATTTATAAAAAAAAATATAGAATGGGAGTTTCTCATCCTACTAAGTATGTGCCGAAAAATTATCCTGCATTTTCTACCTAGGAAATCATCCAAGAGAAATCATTTCTTATTGAAAAATGTGTTTTATTGATCCTAGCTTTAAATAAATCATAAACAATTAGTGGAATGATGTGAAATTTTTGGTTGAATCAGATATGTATGTCTTCCAACAAAATATGAGATATTTGAAATCCAAGATCATATCTTCAAAAGTGAACAACTTTTCTAACATATTTGAAAAAAATAAAGAGTTGTAATCATGCATGATCAAAACAAAAGATAAAATCATGGCCATGGGTATGACTGAATCCTTACAACAAATTAAAAGAGACTTCAATGACTAGTTTGACCTGTAGGCAAGGAAGGAGGAGATTCACTCATTTTAGAAATAACATACCTACTAGTTAAAGAATGGATAAAGAAACTCCAAATTCTTCGATAAGACAACTCTGAACTACAAAAACACTAGAAAAAATATGAACTTGTAAATGACCAACATGTATATATCTATGACTAAAAAGATCTGGAAGCACAATTCACTTATTTCTTCAAAAATATCCTATTTGATCCATCTATCGATAGGTACGAATACATAAATAATATCACAATGAACATTCCAAAGCTAATCGCTAATTATAAAAATAAGTCCCTGATCTAACCTATCACCATGATATAATTTGAGAAAGTGGTGAAAGGAATCACACTCGGGAAATCCTAATGCCCATATGGTTTCCCTGAAAATTTCTTTCATGAATTATGGGTTGTCATTGGGATGTCGCAGACTCTAGAGCCTTTGGTAACATATTTCAACAAATAAATGCCACTTTCTTTTTCCTCATTCTTGATGAAAATGTTTCTAACACTCTTTATAAACTTCACTCAATTCCCTTATGTAATGTATCCTACAATTTCATCTCAAAAGTGGCAACCAACTATCTTAAGACTCTTCTTAATAAAATAATATCCAAAGATAAATGAGGCTATGTGCATAGAAGACAAATATTGGATGGTTTCATTATTATCCACAGGTTGATGCACTCTATGAAGAATTGAATAGCCCCTGGCTTGATGATAAATATATACATTTCCATGGCCTTTGACAGACTCTGGTGGACCTTCATCCAACAAATGTTGAAATACTTTGAATTTTGTAATGCATGGATCCACTAGATTATGAATATGATAAATTCAACCTTTTGTTATATTATTATCAATGGATCCCAATTCAATCCCTTCTCATCAAGTAGAGGAATTAGGTAATGAAATCCCCTCTCACCCTTGATTTTCATTTTAATGGTTGAAGGCATAGGGTTCAACCTTTCCAAAGCCAAAAAATCTAGGCATATAAAAGGTTGTTCTTACTCTACCCTATATGAAATTGTTTGTCACCTTCAATTCCTTAATGATACAATGCTTGCAAGAAAAAGACCCATTTATGAAGAAAAATCATTTCAACATGCTCCCAACACTTTTCTCTTGACATCAGAAGAGTAGTAGAATAATTCCAAATCTTCCATTTTTTCTTCCACTTTCCTTCTTGTCAAAATTCACATCATTAGAAATGTTTTTTTGGCATTGAAACCATCCCCTCCCTCTACATAAGTATCCCCTTAATTGAGAATGTTGCAATAAACCTACCAGAGAACAACATTCACAAATATTAGGGAAAATAATACATAGTTCAATAGTCAGATATCTCTCCTTTCCTAGTCGTATAATCATCATCACATCTATTCTCCATGTCATCCCCATATTCAATTTATTATCCCTCGCTGGGTCAATTAATGTACTTAATAACTTAACCAACATTCAAATAAGTTTCCTATGGGGAGGGTGATCATTGGAAAAAATGTTACCTCTAGTGGGATGGAAGGAAATCAACACCCCAAAGTCCCATGGATGGAAAAGACTAAAAATAATGATAAACCAAAATTCTTCTTTCGGAGGAAAACTTATTTGGAAATGGTTATTTTCCCCAAAATCCCCATGGGGGGGAATTAAGTGAGCCAACTATTCTCAATTAATTCACGAGTAGGAACCTTTATGTCAAAATAGCCTCTCATATAGATCCTTCATTTGGAACCATTCCAAATATCACTTTTATCTAATCCATCAAAACAAACTTTAGGAGATAAAATATGACACAATTGCAAACTTCTATGAAGAGTCTTGGCAACAAATGCCTCCCGTCATCAGAAAACCATTCTATCAAATTTTAAAATCAAACTTCTAGCAAGATTCTTAGCAACAAATTCCTCCCCTTATCATAGAACCATGCTATGAAATTTTAAGGAAATACTTCTCCAAAGTAGGTAAGACAAGATTTCACCACTTTTTAAAGTATCTTGATGCAAGCATCCATCCTCTACACAAAGAGTGGGGCAACAAAGATTTGTAGTTAGAGACTATCCAAATTTAGGCTAAATGAATTATGGATAATCCTTCAGACATGATTTATTCACTTGAAAGAAGGTATAAATACTCCATGATGGGGCTACAAGGGATGTCGTAGTTACACAGTCTATAAATCGTATGCAAGAGCATCAACAAGACGTCAGCAACAAGCACAATGCGAACTAGGAGGGAGAAAATACCGAGAGAGAGAAGCACCATCCTTCTCATTTTGTTTTAAATTTATCATTTGATGAAATAAATGTTGTAAAGGATAGAGGAGAGTAGTGCCATTGCTTTTTCTCAAGTTGCATGTAAGTATCCTTTAATGGATGACAAGTATATGAATCTAGATCCAATTCAGGCTAGATGTAAATTAATTTTAATTTAATCTAAGTAGGTGAGGAAGGATAAAGAATCCCCTCTTTTGTAAAAAGATGAATGTATTGAGATTAGAGGGAATTAGAATGTATAGAGAATATTATGAAGAGAGAATGAGAATATGATAGATATCAAGAGAGCAGAGGAGAGAAGAACCGAGACGTTGTTGTAGTCCAGTCTTGTATACATTATAAAGAACAATCAAATTTAATACAATGGAATATTTCCCTACATATGAGTCTTTGGTTGTGTATTCTGTGAATGAACATGTGTTTACTATTTGTTTTTTGAATGTTTACTGTGCATGTATAAATTCCATGGATGTATCATTGTTTACTCTATAGGAATAGATAGACTTATATATATGTGTGATTTTATGAGTGTTCTGGCCTCTCAAGACTAGTGCAAGGAGTAAATGTTAGAGATGTGGTAAAACTCAAAAAATCCATCAGAAGGTGTTTGCAAGAACTCATTGACAATTTCAGGAAGAGCGTGCTAGGTGGGCACACCATAACATGTCATAATCTCATATTGAATAGTACAAGGAGTGCAGAGAGTGAGCGAAAGGAGTGTGCCTACACTCAGATCAATGTAAAAGCTTAGAAGGAAGAGTACTCACAAGGAGTACGTAGGTAATTATTTAAATTCCAATACTTAGGAGGTAAGTGTAAGGAATGCACGAAGATAAAATTTTATTTAAGTGTTGGTAGAGCTCAAGAAGAAAGATCACACAGTGTCAAGAAGGTGCTAGGAGAAGACTTAGACAATGTTTTAAAGTTCAAGAGGAAGAGTAAGTGCTAGGAGGGCATAAGAGATCATCTGAAGGAACAAAGGGTTAAAACCTTTGAATTTGAAGATTTGGAAGCTCATGAGAAATAACGCAAGTGTGCACAGGGCCTATGCAAGGAGTGCAGAAGGCGTGGACCTACTAAAATTTCAGACTGTAAGAGGAGTGAAAGGAGGGCATAGAATAAATTATTATAAGTTCAAATATTAGGAGGGAAGTGCAAGGCATGCACCAGAAGTTTTATTCCTTTTAATGGAAAAAGTTCAAGGATGAAAAGCAACAAAAAATCCCTAGTGGATGATAAATATCTTTGTTTGAAAGTGAACAGATGAGATATTTTCAGGAGAAGAAAAACTCCCTCACAGTCGTTGGATCAAGGTAAGGAGCACGAAATTTAAACCCGCGAAGTCCTTTGGAATTCGCTACTTCGAGAGTTTATGAGTGTTGGTTGTAAAGGAGAAAAAATCCTCGAAGTCTATAAGCCTTTAGTAAATCCAGGTAATTTATTATCGGGATGGTAAAGATAAAAGGAGCGAGGAAGCGCTGCAAAACCCTAGCCCCTCGTAAGATAGACTAACGAGAACCAGGCAAAAACTCCCAGCGCGAAACTTAACCAGCTCCATAACCGACCATTTGGCTCCCACTGCCACAAGGGTATGGACGTAGAGAAGGGGGGGGAACCCTCCTCATACCGCAATGTTGCAGCCAACGACAAACCAGGGACCAGAACAACACGACCTACCTTCAAGCCGCCGCCGCAAATACGAGAGAAACTCCTAGCCAGGGAACAAAGATTCAGAGAAAAAATAGAACCAGAAGCAGGAACCTCTCAACCAAAGCTGCCACTGAGCTGGGAACTAGGCAAATGCATTTCGCAAATGGAGAAGCCACCGAGATACCTCATCAGCTCAACCCGGGTTGGAGAGCACACACAATTTATGAGAGAGCATGCCCTCATAAGAAAATTTATGGGGCTTTGGCCGGAAGAAAAGGACCTCAACAAATGGATAAATCACTGGTGGAATCCCAAAGGGGACTACGAACTCCAACTCAGCTCCAAGGGCTTCTTCACAATCATTTTATACAATTTAGAAGACAAAGACAAAATCTTTGAAAACGGGTCGTACTTCTTCAACTCAGCAGGGTTGTTCCTCCGCTTTTGGACTGAAAGATTTATCCCAGACAAAGAAGACTTCACCATGGCCCCTGTATGGATACGCATGTACTCCCTGCCACAAGAGTTCTGGTTGGAAGAGATTCTAATGGGTATAGGAAATACCCTAGGGAAATATGTGAAAGCCTCAGAAGCCACAAGACAACGAAAATATACCTCGTATGCTAGGATCTGTGTATACATGAACATATCCAAAGCACTCCCAGGGGCGGTAACCCTTGAGTACCAGGATGAGGACTGGAAACAAACTCTGGACTACGAGCATACACCATTTAGATGCAGAATATGCCATGAGCATGGTCACCTCTACCGAGATTTCCCCCTCATCAAACAAGTTACAATAGCAAGCGAAACCATGCATAAAGATGGCTTCACCACAGTCGCATAAAAAAGGAGAAACCCACCAAAGAAGAATACCACAGACACCAGGCAAAACATTGCCACCAAGAACTCTTATGAGATTCTGGAGCAGATACCAGAAGATGAGGAAGTTCAGGACCCGCACAAAAATCCCCAGCGGCCGCAAACAAAATGCCCAAATCCCAACCCTACTCCGCAAACCGGCGAAACCCACATGGACGACAGAGGAGAAAGAGATGGGGATACCCCAATGTTGCTGGACGATTGAGATCTAGCAGGGATAGATCTGGAAAAGCTGGAGGAGGCTCTGAACCAACAGGACCTGCAGACCCTCCCTGAAGAACAATTACGCAAGGTACACAAGGTCTTTCTCAATTCCTCCACAGGATCCACAACACGTCTGGGCATAGCAATGGACTCGAGCTCTGGCTCGAAGAGATTCCTTTGCGAAAGCAAAAGACACGGACGGAAAACTGCACACCAGTTGATCAAGGAAGCAGGCAACCTCATGATAAACTCAGGTCAGATACACAAGCTTTCGGAGGGATACCTCCACTCAACACCTCCCTCTTAATGATGAAGATCATCACCTGGAACATCAGGGGCCTGAATGGTAGATCCAAACAAAGGATCCTCCGAGATTGCATAATGGCAGAGAAACCAGATATTCTGCTGCTCCAGGAGACTAAATGCAGAGGAGCAGAGGCTGAAACAATCTTTCAGTGCATATGGCAAGAATGTACCTCTATAACAATAGACTCTACAGGAGCCTCAGGTGGCCTGGCCATCTTATGGAACCCATCCAATGTGACTATCAACAAACCCTTCACAACAATCGGTACAATAACTGTTCACTTCGAGGTCATAGGCATGAACCAGGAAGGAGCCATCACAAATGTCTATGGGCCCCATAGTAGCCAGGACAAAGACAAATTCATGGAGCGGCTCAAGCTAATCAAGACCCTAGAAACAACCCCAAACTGGATCTTAGGAGGTGACTTCAACATGATCTTGACACTGGAGGAGAAAACTGTAGGTATCAAAAAACTCGAGCAGGATAGTGGTAAGTTTAAAGATCTCATTGATCATTTAAAATTGGTAGATATAGAAAATAGCAATGGCACTTTCACTTGGTCCAATCGTAGATCAGGTAATCAACACATTTCCTGTAGACTAGACCACTTCTTGGCAACCGAAGAAATTATGGATTCAGGCTCTCATCTGGAAAGCCTTATCCTACCAAAAGCAGGCTCAGATCACTGGCCCCTGGCTCTACAACTAGACTTGGGGGAGCCTCCCAGATACAAGTCGTTCCGCTTCGAGAAATTTTGGCTAGCACACCCAGACTTTAAAAAACTAGCCAAATCCTGGTGGGAACAAGCGGAAATAGACCATGGCTCATGCATGTACAAATTTCAGCAGCGATTAAAAAGTTTCAAGCAAAGGCTAAAACAATGGAACAAAAATAGCTTTGGAAATATACTTCAAAGCATCAGGACCATAGAGACTAGGTTGGGGGAGATCCAAAAAAATTTCATTTCCGTATCTAGAACCGCTGAATTAATGAAGGAGGAGGAGCAGCTTCAGGCCCAACTGGACGAACAAAGGAAGCAGGAGGAAATCTTATGGAAGCAAAAATCCAGAGTGCAGTGGCTTAAAGAAGGGGAAAGGAATACAAAATTTTTCCACAGAGCCATGATGCATCGAAGGCACATCAATAGGATCACTCACCTAGAGGACAGCCAGGGAAACATAACCAGGGAACACTCCAAAATTGAGGAGGAGCTGCTCAAGTACTATCAAGACCTCCTAACGGAACCGAAGAAGGATAGAACGAAAGCAATCAGGAGAGTAACTAGACACATACCAACACTAGTTACACCAGAGTAGAATGTATCCCTAACTCGACCCATCACCCAAGAAGAGGTCAACCAAGCATTAAAGGCTATGCCCCTCGGAAAATCCCTAGGCCCGGACGGGTTCACCACAGATTTCTTCCACCACTGCTGGGATCTGGTCAGACATGAAGTATGGGAAGTGGTAGAGGAGTCAAGAGCTTCAGGCCTGGTACTACTAGCTCTCAATGCCACCTTCCTCACCCTCATTCCGAAGGAAAAAAGAGTCACCAATCCCAAACAGTTCATACCCATAGCCTTGTGCAACGCCATTTATAAAATTATAACGAAGGTCATTGCCACTAGGCTCAAGCCCATCCTACATTTTGTCATCTCCAAGGAGCAGTCAGGGTACATAGAAGGAAGACAAATCATGGACAGCGTCATCCTGGCCCATGAGATCATACACTCCCTCAAGACTTCAAGAACTCTAGGTATGCTCATCAAACTCGACTTTTCAAAAGCTTTCGATCGGGCCAGCAGGAAATATATTAGAGTTGTCCTAGACTCCTTCGGCTTCGACCAGGGTTGGGTAAGCTGGGTCATGAATCTCACCTCCTCCACCTTCTTTTCCATTCTAGTTAATGGTGTACCATCCAAACCCTTCTCGCCATCAAGAGGAATCCAGCAGGGGGACCCCCTATCCCCCTTTCTATTTGTACTTTTAGCGGAAGGCCTGGGTCGCTACATCAAAGCAGCAGTAAATGAAGGCTCCCTCAAAGGCCTACCTCTGTACAATATTCATCCTTCACCCTCACACAGTCAATTCGTAGATGACACCCTCCTCCTGAACTCTCCCACCGCTTAGGAGGCTACAATGCTTAACTCCATCCTCTCAGACTTCACTGAAGCCTCAGGCATGTCGCTCAACCTGGATAAATCTAAACTATACTTCTTCAATACCTTGCCCTATGTCCAACGACATATTTCCAGACTTCTGGGAATACCCAGGAGCTCAATTCCGTCCAACTATCTCGGAGTTCCACTCACTGGAGCAACGACCTCCTCCATCTCCTGGGACAACCTCCTCCTCTCCATCTCAAACAGGCTACGCAACTGGACTTTTCGACCCCTCAATATTGCCTCCCGGTTGGTTCTCCTCAAATCAGTTTTGCAAGCTCTACCCACCTACCTCTTCACCGCTCTAGCGGCCCCCAAAAAATTCATTAGAGCCATTAGAACCTTGCAGCGAAAATTTATCTGGCACAGTCATCAACCAAACACGAAATGGGCTTTAGTCAACTGGGATAGGCTCTGCACGCCAAAAAGTCAAGGCAGTTTGGGGCTCCGAGATCCAGGGAAACTGAATCAAGTAATGGGAACCAAAATCTGGTGGAGATGGCTGAAAAATCCAACAACATCCTGGGCGCAACTGTGGAAAAGAAAATATGCCCCCCACACTTTGGAATATTAGCTAATCCGACACAACTACCACATACAAGGCTCCAACATTTGGAAC
>ML777603.1:94997-105197 GCA_009831015.1 Picea engelmannii | reverse complement strand
CGTAAGGAGTGCACAGGTAAGTATTTAGAATCCAAGACTCATGAGGTAATTTCAAGGAGTGCATGAATCCAACACTTCATTTAAGTGTTGGTAGAGATCAATAAGGAAGAGCGTAGAGTGCCAAGAGAGTGTTGGGACAACACTTAGACATTTTTTGAAATCTCAAGAGGAAGAGAAAGTGATAGGAGGGCACAAGAGATCATATGAAGGAACAAAGGGATAAACCATTTTATGTTGATGAGTTGGAACCTAAGCAGAAATAACATAATTGTGTTCAGGGCCTATGCAAGGAGTGTAGAGGGAGAGAACCTACTAAATGCTTTGACTGCAGGAGGAGCGCAAAGAGAGCGCAAGATAACTTATAAGTTCCAAGCTTAGGAGTGAAGTGAAATTCATGCGCAAATTTTTTGAGTCCTTTGAATCGAAAAATTTTGAGGAGGGAAAGAGAGAGCAAGAACCTAGTGGAGGATAAATCTCTTTGTTTGAAAGTGAACAGATGTGATATTTTCAGGATTATACAAACTTCCTCACAACCATCATATCAAGATAAGGAGAATGAACTTTAAACCCTTGAAGTCCCTTGGACTTCCCTTCACCGACCATTTTTTAGTGTTGGTTGTAAAGGAGGCAAAATCCCTGAAGGCCTAAAGTCCAAAATGCCAGAGTAAATCTAGGTCATTTATTATTGGGGACAAGTGGAATATCGATCCATATGATGTTCCACTTTGGCATTCGGCGATTTGGGAAACAATGTGTGTTCGAGTCTCAGAACTCTCAAAGAACGGAGTTCCACAACAGATCACAATTGTTCGTTATTGGAGAAGTGTGGATTTTTGAACTGGGATCCCTATGGGAATTCGCCAGTTCGGTATTTAGAATATTTGGAAACTATTTTGGTTAGAACTTCCAAAGCCCGAAGTTCCAAATGACCAATCTGATAGTTCACTAGTTCAACGTTTGGAAGAATTGGCATGTTGTGAGGTTAAGACCTTTGAAGCCTGAAGTAGCAGAATGTCAGAGCCTCGTAGCTCTAGGTAAGTGCCATTTGGTTGAGATCTTGGTTCCATCCCATGGTCATATGATATTTTTTCCAAATTTGAGGTCCTAGTTCCCATAATATGATTTTAAGGATAAAGGGGCCTAGAGAAGGAACCTGCGGGGTTAGGATTTGTACGGACCTACACCTAAGGGGAAATGAAAGGGCTTGTGAACATTAATATTGGATCCAAAAGGGATATGAGAGCCACTTCGACTCATATGTAAATCGATCCAAGACCAGGAGGTCTCGCGAACCCCGAGGAGAGGTGGGGGTTTGCATCAAAATCTCACATGGTAATTTTGGAAGCTATGGATTGAAATGAAACCTGAAGGTTATGCAAATGTTTATGGAAAGGATCTCTTTGACCCAAAGTATCCTCCTTCTTATGTGTGATAGAAAAGAAGAAATTATTTACTTACGAAAAAATTCACAAAAGATGGTACCTTGGCCCATCTGGATGTCCCCTATGTGAAGAAAATGAAAAGTCAATGGAAGAGATATTAAATCAATTTAGCTTCAATTTCTCTCATTGAGATGTATGCAACACTTACTTCATAAACATAAATAGAATTCAAATCTATATTAGTTTCACTCTATCCAATTAGCGTTCATATCCATTCACTAACAAGATAGCCAACTATGCATGGACTATATTCCCAAGCCTCCTAGCCTAGAAAATATGGAAAGAAAGGAACAATAGGATCCTCAAATAAAACTCCATTTGTTAGTTAAATAGATCAATGTTCCAATAAAGAAACACAAGAGAAAATATTTATTCCAAAATATGGTCTTTAGAGAATCTTGATTGGGACCCCATATGTACCGAAATCATAACCACTTGCAGCCTATAAAAATTGAAGTTTGATTTCAAGAAAAACACCCTCCAAAAGGCATTCCCCTCCCCCGAATCTTAGTCCCCTCCCCTGAAAACCATAATCAAGATAAACTTTGATGGAAATTATAAGGGAAATCCTGAACTAGCAATAATCAAGGGAGTATTCAAATACTATAAAGCGAAACTTTGTCTCATTTAATGTTGGTTTAAAGGCATTGGCAGGTCAAGAAATATGTTGAAATGGAATATCTTGAAGTGGTTCTTGTTATTTCCAAAAAAGTAAGTGTTCCAATGTTGTCACTGAATGAGAATCCATAACTGTTGTTGAATATTTGAGCAATCGTTGCAGTGGTGTAAAGTTGGAAAAGGTATCAATGCACTAGAAATTAACTAGTTCCTTGATAAACATTCTCCATGTAATCAATACTATCCAAATTGTCTTTAAAAAGAATGCTTGTCAATAATAAAATAAGATCGTATATTAAATGGACAATGAAGGTTTAGGGCTCTCCAATTATGACCTTGAACTCACCTTCTTCATCACAACCAACAAATATATCCTTCACAGTTTTAAGGGAAATAAATTATTTTCAAATAATCATCTTGGATATTTTAACCTTGGATGTAATGACACAAAGAGAGAAGGGAATGAAAAATGTATGAGTGTGGGATGAGAGTATATGATATAATATATACTCTAAACTCTACACTTTTCACTGGACATATGATGTGAATATGCGAGAATGTAGGGACTTGGAATTGGATGTGGAGAAGTAGAGATGCAAGCAGATATTAAATGAAAAGACGTTATGTAGAGATCAAAAAAATGTAGGGAGTTAGAATGTACAGAATGTAGGGATACGCACTATACACTATGCACTAGATGTGGGAATGCAAGGAATGTTAACCAATTGTGTAGATGTTGGAATGCAGGGACTCCAAACCAATTGTGGAGATGTGGCAATGTAAGTAAGGAACATTATTTTTTACACTTTGTATTCGACATGTTGAATGAAAAAATGTGGAAATTTAGAACAAAGAATGAAAATTTGGAAACTAACCCCCCCACTCTACACTAAATATGGAATGTGGAAATGTGGGAAAAAGGACAAAAAAAATGAAGGAAACATGACTCTCTATACTTTGAATTCTTCATGCATAACAAGGAAATTTAGAAATGCATAACAAGGAAAGAGAACTCGAAAACTATTCTTGAAATCTACATTAGATGTGCAATTGATCTGAAAATGAAAAGGCTTGAGTCTCTTTAAAATTACAAGTGAAATTTGTATGCACTTGGGTAATAGGATCAACTTACAAACACCTAAAAACTTAATGATTTTTTACTTAATCATGAGAAACATAAACAACCATCAAAATAAAGACATTAACACAACAAAATGATAAAGGAGTTCACCCCTCTCTTAGGATGCATCTTCTAGTCCATCTTCCAATCGATCATTTTCAATAATGCTCAAAGTGTCAAAAAGAGTGTTTTACAATGCTCAAAATGAAAAATTGATGGCTTCAATGGCTCCAGAATCTCCAAAACCCCCTATTTGGGCTCTTTTCACACCTAGTTTGGCCAAAAACTAAGTTGGAATCACTTCTTGAAAGTTTCTCCCAATTCTTTGTTGTCTATTCTCCTCCAAAACACACCTGTGTGAAATGAACCTGGCTTCTGGGAATTTCTCGTGGCTAAACCTAGCACCCACATGAATCACACAAAAGGTGGCAATTTTTCACACCGTTAGGAGACTTAGCACCTTTATCTATGGAGTTACTGGTCAAAAGGCCTATGTGGCCAAGCGTCGACCACAAAAGTAGCACTTGTGTGATAATCTATTGGAGTCTCTACGCACTTGGTGGTCATATGGAAAAGGAATGTGACCAAGGATTAACATTGGAACCCTCGCACCCAATGTGTTGGAAAGTGTTGTTGGTTGTATGGGAAAGGAAATGTGCCTAGGGTTGGGGCTAAGCCCCAGCCGTTTCTTGGTCCGCATGAAGTTTTAATTCAATTCAAATATTTCTTTTGAACTCTAAGGTTAAGAAACAATTACGGGTAGGCTGGTAGCCTGACCTTTTCCAATTAACTGCCACTGCTGGAGCTCTCGGGTTCGACCCCTGTGGACTCCAATAAATATTTTGAACCACATAGGGGTTCCACATGGAAGCCCATGTCTGGGCCACATGGCACCATACCATTGCTCCATAACATGATAGGTGTTGAACCCGGGTAGGTCCATGTCATGTGACAAATCATCCCCTTTCCATGTCACCACTATGACCCTACCACATCAACAGTACGCCCCTGCCACGTTAGCTGTATGACCCTGCCACATTAGACTATATGGACAGTACAGTCAACAAAATTTCTCATGTTTAAGAAAATGGAAAGAATGCGATATATCTCACATACAATGTTAGTTTGAACCCATTCAAGTTTCTTTGGGATCGTGAGGATGGGGCCTATGCATGAATCCATTTTGAAGCAATTCTGAGCACTTTTATTTTTTAGCATATTTTGATCCCCTAGATCACTCCTCCCCATTGGCAAGCTTTTGGACCTCCAAAAAGACTACTTTTAGTCAATATGAAGATGAGGGTACAATTCCCTCACCTTTCCAACCCCAATCCATTTGGATTTTCTTATATTTGTGCCTTTAATACCAACTCGAAGGTATTCCACATTCCCTCATTTTGAAGTTCTCATCCTCCTATCAAGGATTGCATCTTCATGCAGTTCTAAAAGATATTTTGGCGATAAATCATCTATGGAAAGAATATGAACATGATCTCCTTGATCATCAATTAAATGAGGCTCATACAGTCTCAAATTATCAACATTGACAATTGCATACATTTTCATATAAGGAGGTAAATCCAAATGGAAGGCATTGCTATCAATGTTTTCAAGAATCTTGAAAGGTTCATATCTAGTTGGTTTCAGTTTTTTACCTTCTCCTTTAAGCCTCTGTTTTCTAATGTAGATCCAAACTTCATCTCCAACTTGGAAACTGTGATCAACACGATGCTTTTCATTTCTTTTTTTTTACTTAGCTTGGCTCCTTTCCAACTGTTCTTGTACGATTTGATGCACCAACTTAATTTATTCAATGAGTTTCTTTTCTCTATCAATGTCATATTGACCATCAATAGAAATATCTTTCGTAAAGATAAAATATAAAGGATATTTTGGAAAATAACCAAAACATGCCTCAAATGGAGATGTTTGAGTTGAAGAGTGTGTAGCCTAGTTGTAAGCATGTTGAATGTAGTGTAGGTTCTCATCCCAAATCTTAGGATGCTTGCTGCAATAACCACGAAGAACATGTACTATTGTTTTATTCACCACTTATGTTTGACCATCAGTTTGTGGATGAAAAGTTGTGCTCTTTCTCAATTTCATGTCCATGAGTGCCCATAATATTGACCAAAAGTTCCTAATAAATGGAGAATATCGATCAGAAATACTGGATTTGGGAAACCCAAAATGTACCCAAACATGCTTGTAACATCCTCGAACATCAACCCCACTATCGGGAAATTCTACTACGCAGAACATTCACATACATACATACATACATACATACATACATACATACATACATACATACATACATACATACATACATACATACATACATACATATATATATATATATATATATATATATATAACATGCATATTAAATCAAATTAATGCATTTAATATAGAATTACTGCCATCATACAAACTTAAATAGAATTAACAATCAATACCATTGCAACGGAATACATGATAATATTATAAGCATCACAGACATGCATTTTAACTGAAATTAAACACATAATGATACTTATCTTGAAATTGCAGTAACTCCACCAACTACGTGAAGAACTTCCACAAAACTTCCAGCCTTAGACCACGCTGCTCATCACACTCAGTAGTGGGTCACTCCCAAGTTGGGACTAAGCTCCAACCTGGGCAAGGGAATCCTAGACTAGGCTAATGTTACATGAAAAATTCCTAGAGAAACGGAAATGATTCTCTCCAAAATCCTTCTTACACCCACTACTCATGGAATACCATTCCCCACATGCCTGTTCCACCCGAGAGTATACACCTTCACAAGAACAGTCCATCGGTGCTTCACCTCCCTCTCTGGGTCTCGACAATAGGTCGGATCAGGAATTCTCAAAGCTTCGTAGCTTGTGATGGACTCTCTCTGGGAGAAAACTACTTCCTAGCAGACTCTCTCACCTAGAGAGAGCTTCTCACAAGCCTCACAACCTACCTCTTCAACCACGTGCCTGACAACCCGCTTCTTCAACCAGTTTCAGCCCAATTCYTGCAAGGTGAGGATAACAACAACACAATTCCACTCAGGAAAAATAGAAGGCAACAACCCAAAGAMAGTTTGGGTACGGACTCATCTCTGCAAGGGAGGATAGGCTAGGCTCATAGGATACACATGTGACACAACTCAATCCACGGGTWTGCCACTAGTTTYAGGATGCGTGACAAGGAATCAATGTAGAGGTCGAACACAGACTCAAACAGTTCAGATGATGGATATGTTGKCTTCTTAGGAAAACATTACAGTTTTCTTGTTTCTGAGCTATGTGACAGTATGCAAAGATCAGATGCAGACGCACAACAAAACATACAGTGGATTCCTGAATGGAGAACAAACCCCCATCACGACTCAATTCTTGGGTCAAATTGCATGTGCCTGGGCTGACACATGTCTCCCATGAAGCTGCATGCACTCGATCAAGTATGCGTTCCCTTTTTCCAAGAACTTAGGATAAACATATACCTTTCACACCACTTTGGAATAATAATAAATTATTATTGAAGGACTTAAGCCCCTAATCTTAGCCCCTCTTTCCAACCTTTCAACCCCTTTTCCCTTACCCACCCTGTGGAAGATTAGTCCCCCATCACTCTTTCTTCATGGTCGGTCTGCACACAACAATGTTTAATCTTTATTAATGTTCTACATAATTACATATACAAAAACATGCTCCTAGCCTATAACACATAGGCTCTCTAACCTAATAAACACATAATCCCACCAGCTTATCAATACTAGGCTCACCAGCCTACAAAACATGATTACAATTCATAATATAACTAGGGCAAGTCCTTGGGGTATTACAATCTCGTACCCTTATTTTTGCACTATCCTCAGTGCAACTCTTTACACAACATCAACAAGATTTTCAAAATCTTAAAAATGATGCAGGTATTCTGCCTGCATAGCATCTTCATGCTCTCATGTTGCGTCCTTAGGACCGTACCAGGTCCACTGGACATTTACAAACCCTATGGCTCGATTCCAGATTTGTTTTCTTTTCCGTTCCAATATGTGCATAGGGTGCACTTGGAGGACACCTTCTTGCTCCAACTGAATCACATTCCAATCAATTACATTATTAGCATCAGGTATATATTTCTTAAGCAATTAAACATGAAACACATTATGTACAGTCATGGATGCAGGTAATGAAAGCATGGATGCAGGTAATGCAAGCATATATTCAAATTTTATATGGGTTCTATTTTTATCTGCATAAATTTTCTGCCTGTCTTGGGCAACCTTTAAATTCTACTTAAATTTTATCATGGATGTAAGTAATGATCGCCCACTTTAAACTCTCTGTGGGTTCTATTTTTATCTGCATAAATTTTCTGCCTGTCTTGGGCAACCTTTAAATTCTACTTAATTTTTAGCATTTTCTTTACCATTTCCTTGAGAAACTCTGGCCCAAATACTTCCCTATCAGGTGGATTATCCCAACTTACTGGAGTATTGCACTTTCTACCATAAAGTGTTTCAAATGGGCTCATCTTCAACGATGCTTGATACCCATTGTTGTACGTGAATTCTACGAAATGTAGGTAGTCTTCCCATTTCGATGGTTTGTCCATCAAATACATCCTTGGCATGTATTCTATTACTCTGTTCACCCTCTCAGTCTTCCCATCAGACTCGGGATGATAGGTTGTGCTGAAGTTTAGATTCATTATGAATCCTTTGAACAACCCCTTCCATAACTTGGAGGTAAATTTTGGGTCCTTGTCAGACACAATTGTCTTAGGAATATCGTACAATCATTTTATTTCCCTCATAAAAATATTAGAAACATCTGCTTCCTTGTGAGTAGTCTTTAATGGAATGAAATGGGCCGCTTTCATAAGTTTGTACACCACCACCATGATTGAGTCATGTTGCTTGTTGGTTCTGGGCAATCCTATGATGAAATCCATTGTCACTACTTCCCACTTCCACTCAGGAATGGGTAAAGGCTGCAGCAACTCTGCTGGGTGCCTATGCTCAGATTTAACCTTCTGACACTCCATACATCTAGCGATGTATTCAACAATCTCTTTCTTCATAGCTGGCCAAAAGTAATGGCTCTTGACTACTGCCACCATTTTCCAATATCCAGGGTGCCCAACATAAGGCACAATATGCATTTCATTCAAAACCATAAGTTTTAAGTCTTGGACTTTAGGTACATAAATTATGTTCTTGTACAGAAGTGYKCCGCCARTTTCCAATTTATGATTTTCCACTTTCTATGGCATCTCACCTTGTTGTAGTTTTTCTACCAAATCCMTGTACTGCAAATCTGCATTTGCAGCTTCCAAAATTCTGCTTTTAATATCAGTTCGGTACATGTTAATGGATATAGCATGTAATTCATATACTCTTTTGTTGAGTGCATCATCCAGTGTTATCCATAATTTTGGTCGTCATGATGATGTGATGATGATGGTGAACTCAGGCTCTTCATTAGAACTTTATCCTGAGAAAAGTTACCTTTATCTCTTTCCAGAAATCATAGTTTTGAGGAAGGTTTGCAGGCTGTCTATACATTTGCCTGTGAGAATGCATGATTCTCACAGGTTTCCTTAAGCCAGGGTGCGAGAGGTTCGCACTGTGCCTAACTGTTAGGGTTAGAACTATTTCTAAAGAAGGGAAAAAGATAAATTCTCGAATCTTCTAGAAGGGAATCTTCTAGAAGGATGAGACAGAATTCGAATGGTTATCTAAGTATTGGCTTTCCTGATATTTTGGGATCATTCCTATCCAAGTAACTAATCTATTCTCTCTTATATATTGAGGGGATTCTCATGGAAAAGGTTAGAAGAAAACTAGCAAGAGAATTATTGGAGAATCAATGGAAGATTGTGTGAAGGACTGATACTACAGCAGCTAAGGAACTCCAGCAAGGTTATCAAAAGTGGTTGATCTTCTTCATGCAAGTGAGAAAGTGTGTGTGTCAGAGATAAGGGCCATCGAAAGGAGGTTTTCAACATCAAGGCTCAGGTTGTAATCTTTGCTTTCAATCAATATAATACAGTAATATGTCCCTTTCCCATAAAGCTAATGTCACTTTATTGTATAACTCCTTGATCATATACATAGATTAATTGTTGAATATATTGAGTTATATTCACTTCGATTGGTTTGTATTGTTGTGGTCTTGGTGATACAAGAGCATTGGAGCGAATCTTGGAACAACAAAGACCCAAGAAAGCGATCATAAGGTATGTTCATGATTCTTGCCTCCTAGTTCATTCAACAGTTAAAATCTAGGGAAAGTGTATTATTCTGTCTTGATTTGTTCTAGATCCAGGTGGATCTAGGGAGATCGGTTTGTGTCTGCACTTACGTATTTATCCAATAACATCTACTTTATTTTCCTTCCCTTTGATATGCTGGATATCAAAATCGTACTCACAAAGAAACTCCAACCACTTAATCTGCCTAGCATTCAAGGTTGGTTGATCAAACAAATATTTCAAACCGTTGTGGTTTGTTCTCAGTTAGAACCTCCTTCCCATGAGGTAATGCCTCCATTTGTTTATAACGTGAATGGTGGCTACCAACTCTAAATCATGGGTTGCATAGTTCCTTTCATGTTCTTTCAAATTTCTGGATTCATAAGAAATTATGAATCCATTCAGACTAAGGAATCCTCCCATTACTTCTTTTCATGCATTTGTGCACACCAAAAAATCTTCATTTGGGTCTACAATCCTCAGGATTGGAGCACTGGTTAACAATTGCTTCAATTGTTGGAAGCTTCTCTCACAATCCTCTATCCATTGAAACTTCTTCTCCTTCCTTTGTAAGGAAGTGATAGGGTAAGCTATCCTTGAGAACCCTGCGATAAATTTTTTGTAATAACCAACTAGACCCATAAAGGATCTAACTTTTGTCACGTTCTTTGGTGATAACCATTCTCTGATGGCCTCAATATTCTCAGGATCTTCAACTATCCCATCCTCTGAAATAATATGCCCCAAGTAATGGATTTGTTTTTT
>ML777603.1:27943-38768 GCA_009831015.1 Picea engelmannii | reverse complement strand
AAAGAGGGTGAGTCACTCAAGCTCACTGAGACTACTCAATGTGTTTCAATATGATATTATGATATGAAATAAACTTAGACTAAATTAAATATTCATCAAATGCATCATTATTAAACAATGCAGTTTAATAGAACAAACCTGGATGAATACTTGCCTCATTACAGTGCCTTTTCATGAAACAACTTGATCTGCTCTTCTGGAAATCTTCACAGCACAATAACGAAAAGCTCCAGCTGATTTTTTTAAAATAGAGCTAAATATTCATCAAATGAATCATTATTAAATGATGCAGTTTAATAGAACAAACAATGAAAATGAACACAAAAGAATACTTGCCCCATTGCATCGCCTTTTCATGAAACAATTTGCTCTACCCTTTTGAAAATCTTCACAACACAATTACGACAATCACGAAATTAAGATCACCCACTCCTCACGACAAGATGAAAAAAAAGAATTGTTGCACAAAGCTGAAAAGATCTAGCAGAATTTTTTCAAATAAAGCTCAGGATCGCTCCAAAGAACTATTCCATGTTTCAATTTTTTCCAACGACCCGATTCCCATTTTCCATTTTCTTTATATATATATATATATATTTAAATTTAATTAAATATAATTGATAATTGGAATGATATTAATTGAGAATGTGTTTCCTATATAAGAAAACAAGATTTAGAGTAATGTAAGCAAACAAATTAACAATCTAAGATTTAGAGGTATGCAAAAAGTTGAAAGTGGTTAGAGATTATTTTTAATATTTACATTTTGTTTATACATAATGATAATGATATTGTGCTTATACTTAAATTAATTATTTTAAGTGGTTAATTTTATTTTCATATAATAGAGTGATGTTTTCTTCATGTATGTTTTGTTCAAATCATCATATATTTTTTCTATGCAAGAGACTATGGAGATGTTTGTTGAACTTGTAGCTTTATTTAACGGGCATGTGGGAAATAATATTAATCCCAAAATCTAAGAGTTACATGATAACTCCATATACATGATGAGAAGTCACAAATAACCCAATTCCATATAAATACAATAATCATAATATATTGTTTGTCGTAATGACTATATCGATATCATATATAGTGTAGTTATCATTTATTTTTATGTCTACCCATTACCAAGACAACCTATTATCTACATATGCATTTTAGCACATATATATCTCAATTAGATTTAGATAATAGATCCATTCCAAATCTCCAAAGGTATATAGTTAAGTAAGTATAAAATGCTCAAATTAACTCCAACCTCATAAAAGGACCTAGATACTCTAGAGTAGTACTTATTTTGAATGGAATCGGATATATTGAAGAGTGCCCCATTCCTTGGCGAAGAAAATATATAATAGTGGATTCTAAGATAAGGAAAAGAGTCTATTAAACCCTTCTCAGTGGAGATGGGTTGAAGCCGAATTTTGTCCTGAGTGTTCCTGTTGAAAAGGGATTTCCTCTTCTACAATGTAGGCTATCTCGGCTAGCTCCTAGAAAGGGGTAGTGGTGCAAGTGGCTGATCGCTTATCCATGGTGGTTGACGACAGGAAAGGCAAAATTTTCTCCTAGTTGGGAGAAATTTCTTCTTCCACCGGGAATCCTCCATGGAGATCCTCTGTGCTTGAAGGATGGGGCTTCGGTTGAGCCTCTTCATACCAATTCTTACCAGAAAAAGGTGGGTGGTCCGAGATTCGATATAGTATTAGAGCTAAAGACACTGGTCTCGAGCATTTTTATCTGCCAAACCGGTTGTAATAGACTGGCCCTCTTCGGGTCTTACCTCTCTCGCGAGGCATGACCAAGAAGAGCATAGGGCGAATGGAATCAATAGTAGTGCGAGTGAGGGACTGGAGAAAAAAAAGAAGAATGAGACCGTGAAAAGAGACGAAATGCCTGATATAGAACCCCCCAGATGATGAAAAGACTAGGAGGATGGAGGAAATGATGGCTCTGGTAGCCAGTAGTGAAGGATTAATGGAAATTATGAGTTTCAGAATGATGCCAAGGAGCCGAGCCTGAGTCTCCATTAAGGTCCAATGCACTAAACCTTGGCATTCATGTAAACTAGACATCACGAATGGACATGGGATGAGGGTGGTACTCAGGGTCTTTAACTACACTCGTATCCACCCCATCCAATGATGCGTGTACTACAAGTGTCACCCCATCCGTGGAAATTATTAATCAATTAATACATTATATTCACACAATAGGTTATACATTAATCTTTTAATAATTTAATTTATAATTACATTAATTATTTAATACATTTAATGCTTGATGTTATAATTCTATACATTAATTTATATAGCATTAATGTATTATTTAATTAATACATTAATACTTTGGTACATTAATTTATTAAGTCATCACTACATTGATACATTATTAATATTTAATTACTTTATTAATGTTTTAATACTTTATTAATATATAAATAATGTTTTATTGTATTAATACTTTAACATAATAATATAATTCAATACATTAATGTAATGTTTAAATTTAAATATAAATAAATTAATCTAATACATTATAAAGTATAAATTTAATGTATTAATACTTTCTTCATATACTATTGGTTTATTAATGTATTTTCAATGTATTAGTTTATTAATGTAGAAAATTTTATTAATACATTAAGGATTATTGTATTTATTGAATTAATGTTTTCTTGAATATTGTATTAATCAATTCACGATCATTTCTCGATGTCACAATGTGATGAACGTATGCCAACATTGTAATTTGATGTACAAAACCAACCACCACAATGTGACGTACAAATATCCTACAGTGCAATAGCAAGCACAAATCCCTACAATGTAACATCGCAATGTGATGGCAATAACAATATTGCAATCTCACAAATATAGTAACATCACAGTGTGATTATCATAAACAGATGTCGCAATGTAACAAACATAGTCTTGTCATTGCATTTTGACGAACATGTCCTCACGCACAATGTTACACACATATCCTAACGTCACAGTGTGACAAACATTTCCAAACATTGCAATGTATAAGAGCACGTTCAACCATTTTCTGTATAAGAACAGGCCGACAACATGTATGACCGACAATAGAGGTTGAAAAGCATTTTTGAGTATCACATGAGTTAGAGATGCACTTAGAGGAGCGGTGCACGCTGGAGGGAAATTCCAATGGGTTGGATGTTGATAATTTAGCATGTGTGCGAGCTCTGCATTCCAATGGGAAGTTGTGCATGCAAATGTGTCGAACGTTGATCATTTGTCTCATGTACTAGTCAACTTGATCTACTAAAGGATGTGTTTGAGACGAGTAGAAGTGTGTGTAAGTTTCTACTTCATATGTGTTGATGTACTATGTGCTCCCCACTGTCTTGGGATACGAAAGATGCATTTCTGGATCCATATATAATAAGAGAATTGTCTTTGTGTATAATATTTCCAATGTGCAACGAAGTTTATATTGAGTTTGGGTATGTTGTCTTTGGTCCAATTGATCTACGTATATGAACATTCGCATATTTTTTTTACTCAGGATCATTTCTTATTTGTGTATATTAAATACTCTGTGTGAGTGTTGAACTTTGTCTGAGTCTGTGCCCCTTTCTGTCTGCATCAGCTTGGTATCAGAGCATAATGATCTGTGCAGGTATGCACTTGTAGCAACAAGGGGTCTGCGATCCTTGGAGTTGACCCAAATCTACACTTGAAGCAGCCTAAGGTATCCGCATAATTTTGTCTTACTCTTGGAGACTTCACTCCTTAGTTAGTCCAAGAGAATAACTAAGTGTGCTCAGAGGAACACTAGATTTCACATAGGTGCATTACTATTACCCGTGGGAAATGCATTGACCATGCAAATCCATATTTTGAACAATTCTAAAAGTGTGAGTTGCTGAGAATCCGGAGAGAGATTGATTAAATTGATGTAGAATCAAAAAGGGAAAAATGTGAAGAAGGTGAGCAAATAAGAGGAAGAGTAGACTGGGGAATAAATTCAAGTGACTAGGAAACAGATAAAACAACATGAAGAAAGAGAACAAAGGGACGAAAATATTTGAGCCATCGAAAGAAGAATAGGGGCATTGGAGAATGGAGAAAATCCAAGAATTGAAAATAGGGATATTCGAGATAGGGTCTTAGAAGTGGAAGTGTTTTTCTACCCAGAAGAATGGGAAGTGCTCAAGCAAGAGCCCATAAAGACCGATAACGCATGTATTGTTCAGAGCATGCAGGAAAGCGATATTTCATAGGTGATCTCAATTGTGGATGTTTTTTTCTACCCAGAAGAAGGTGAAGCACTTGAGGAAGAGTCTACAAAATTCGAGAATGTGTGTATTGTTCATAGCAGGAAGAGGCTAAAAAGATTGAGCATGTAGATTCTTATATGAATGCATGTAAATAAGAGGGGAAGAATGATGCCGCTAATTGCATCCCAAAAAATGTTGTGGAAACCTAGGTGAATATTACTGGTGAAGATTGGACTCCGCTGTGTTTTGTTCATGAGTATGATCACCTATGGAGTATGCTTACTTTTTATTGCCTATTCATGGACATGAACAACTATTTGTTAGATATCCGTGCCTGGATATGCAATGTAATCTAGATTTTGAGTCATGTGTACATAGTCAATATGAATTGTAAAATTCTCACAGCAGACTAGCTCTTCCAGCTGGGTCCTCACTACTCCACTTCTGGGAATTATAATGTATTTTGGCCATCGCGATCACTCCTTTGACCTCACACATTAGGGGGAATATCTTATAGCATTTTTCTCCACACTCCATGCATCTTGCATTGATTGCCTTCCCTTTCCCTCTGCACACTCAAATCCCCAATTTTTCTCATTCCAGAGCCAAAAATTCAACATTTTGTGTATATACGCGAACCACAGTTAGAAAACTCGCGTATATGCAAGTTGCTCCGTTACAACCTGCGCACATCAGGTTTTGTGCTCAAAAATTAAAAAATGTGTCGGGTGTCCATGCCATGTCATGAGATCCATGATTCTTGACCTTCCATATACTTGAAATGCTCTGACTCGACCCTTCAAGTCCATTTGAAGGCTATAAATTGAGCCATACACAATCCTTTAGGGGAATAATCATAGAGAGTGAAGACACTCTGGAGAAATTTTATTTCATATTGAGTCTACATCCCTTTGTCATTGAAAGTATGAACTTCTTTTGTTCAACCCCCAAGCTCTTCCTATCTTGAGAAGAAGAAACCCAATTACTCCTACTACTTGTGACCTTGCCTTTGCAGAGGATTGAAGTTGTGAAGGCCCAGGTGGTAGGACTTAGTTTCTAGGTTAAGATACGTGTCGTTACGTAAGTTTATTACCTATGTAATTCTGTTGATTACATTAATAGAAATACTATTTTCTCATCCAATTATATGTTGCAAATATTTGTATTACTTTCCATGGGCATATTTGTTATACATGTTAATGGATTATGCTAGTTTATATGCTAATGTTTCATATAATTCCCATATGCTTGTGTATCTTGAGTATTGAGGACAAGTTGCAGGTATCAAGCTTTTCAGACGTCCGAACAATGTATTTATGTTTTCTTCCTTGTTCATGTGTGGGGAGAGTATGCTTGCATGCTACCTTTTTCTCTTTCTCTATGAGACATGTAATGTGGGTGTGTATACTTGCTTTCTCATACTTCCCCTCCTCCTTTATAAGAAGTATTTTGTAGGTTTACACTTAAGAAATAGTTTTTTATTAAAAAAAAATTCATTTTCAATTATTTTTTATTTCTCATTTCATTTTTATGTTAAAAATTACTATATAATTATTTTAATTTATTTATTTATTTTATTTTAGTTTTAAAGTTTCCATATCATTTTTGAAACAATTAGAACTGGGATAGACAAAAAAAACCAAAAGGCAGTTACACAACATCTCACAAGAAAAAGGAAAAGCTCAGGCCCACAAAAAAACACAAACTCGAGTAGACAAAAACTCAAAGTGCAGGGCCGAGGCCCAAACCGGAGCGGGTCACAAATAGAAAATGGCACTTACACAAAATATCTCATGACTCAAAAGCCCAAGCCCATACAAAAACTCAAACTGGAGTAGACAAAATCGCAAAGTGCAGGGCCTAGCCCCAAACTGGAGCGACCAAAAAGGAAAAATGCAGGTCCATGACAAAAACACAAATCAGAGATGAAGTGTTTGCGGTTAACATGGAAAGGTGGTGAAATTAAAGATCACGACCTTGGTAGAAGAGGAGCGTGGGATGAATGCAGCTGGACCGTGGGAAGGTGGTGGTGAAAGATCACAGCAGCAGCGGTGGAATGATGATGAACGATGATGAAGAGTTGAACAATATATGTTGGAACGAGAAGATTTGAGCGTGGATTCGACCAAGAGGACGAGGAGGATGGAAGGCTTTCAGCTTCCACAGCATCCCTGCAGTCCTCATTTCTGGAAAAAAAAAAGCAAACTGCAGTCCTGATTTCAGCTTCCAATCATGTCCTTATCATTGTATTCTTGATTTCAGCTTCCAATAAGGTCCTTTATCGTCGTCTCCATGACGTTCATGATGCACCTTCAATGCCTGGGCTAATGAGTTTCGATCCGGCATTTGTTGATGTTGTTTCTCGTAATTTTTGTCCTCTTCGCAGGTGCCCTGCCTCCTTCCTTGGAGCAACGACCATGTAGTACCCAAATAAACAGGAGAAGTGTATTTGAAGAAATGAAGGGATTACAATTGTTAAGTAGGAATTGGAGGTTAAGCTGGAGTGGTGAGATGGTGGAAACGCCTTAGGAGAGGAAACAAAACAAATCAAGGCTGCTCCCTGCTCTAAACGAAGGTATGGGAAATCCATGGTTTTAATTTTATTTTCCATTCCTTTGATGATTTTTCTCACTAAAAAATAGACCTAGTTCTACAATGGAGCACTAGACTGTCTAGATCTTGCCTTTCCCTAGGACCCTCCGTTTCTTGCCCTTCAATTTCTGTCTTAAATGTAACGAACCTCATTGTTACGACAACAACTTGGATAACAGGTGTGAATTTTATTTTTTTGGATTTAGACGTGACGTGTGTGCGTGCGTGTAAAAAGGGACAGACATACTTGACTCTACGTCACCACTCGACAACCAACAAGATGCAACCACGATGTTCATCACAAGAAGACTGAAGGCACACAACAAGTAACTGCAAGCAATAAACGACCATAGACACAAGGCACACAATGCAAACATTAACGACATACTGGGTTATGCACAGTACGAACACAGAGGGAAGGATCCATAGTAGTAGATCTTACTATTTACGCACAGGAAAGCAGGGCGTTTAATCTTAGTTCGCTTCTTCGGAGAGAGAGAAGGTCAGATGGGATCATGGCCGACTGCTTAGGCAGAAACTAGTAATCTCCGTCAGGTGCGTCGCAAGAGTGGAAACTCTGCCTTTAAAGGGACTGAGACTCTTGATACAGCACAGGATTCTTCATACAAAATAATCACTCACACATACTTATATACTAGGCTACACGAAGGTGTCTACAACCTGCCCAACAAAACTGACCAAGCAGAAAAATGATTACGACCTCATACAACACAAATTATATGAACAACCCGTCCTCTAGGAAGGCGCAAGTAAGAAGGATTCAGACAATGACCGACCAAGTTCAGCATTATATAAATGAACAAGAAACCTCATTTACTAATTCATGATACTCTACGGTGCTTAGTTCAAGGAACCTCATATTTTATAAATCATCAATAACTAAAGATTCAATGGCATTATGATAAGACCACAATGCCATTATATTTCATATGATATCTAACACTAAAATTATAAGGACGTTGTTGTGACATAATAAACATATTACATTTATATCCCATTAACTCCGCAAAAATAACAATCACCTTATATTCTATGTGTTTCCCAACAACACAAATACAAAATCAAAGCCCTAATAGGGTAGCACATTTTCATGTTAAGTTACAAAAGTTGCAGGAATAGCATTTACATATCAAGACGATGACCATTAATAAAGCCGGAAGGAAGTTAGCACAACTTATTCCAACCTCCAAGGCGAGCCTTGCCATGTAATTCTAATGCGCATAATATCTCAAGGTACAATCTATTAAATGACCATCCATTGTAGGCAAGTTACCAGCCCTAACCTTAAATTTAAGTACATAGAATTGATTTCACCTTCCCCTCAACAGATCGTAATAATTTATTGTACTTAGATTCAAGACCTTACCCTTACATGATGTAAAGAAAATAATTTAAATAGCCCGGCAATGAACTAACCATTTCTTTTATTTATTTATTTATTTTTTCTTCATTTTCATACTATAATAACTTTGTAAAGAAAATAGCCATAATCTTCCCCTTTTTCTTTTTTTCATATTGTAAAAGCATCACCATTGCATGCTGCAACCAATAATTATATCAACAAACACAAGGTTTACATAATCCTTTCAACCATTTAACTTTTATTGAACTCATAACTTTTATTCGAATTGAAACATAACTTTTCTTATATATATATATATATATATATATATATATATATATATATATATATATATATATATATATATATATATATAATAATAGATTTAGCTAACTCATGCAATAATTTCCGTGAAGGCCTAACTTTCATTTAACACAACTTCCATTGAAAGTTCATTAACGCATTGAAAGCATAACTTTTATGAAAACCCTAACTTCTGTAAAAAACATAACTTTCATTAAAACATTGAATGCGTGACTATTAAAGCATAACCTTCACTTTCATTCAATGCATATCCTTCATTGAATAGATTAAATGCTTAAGGATTAAGATATTTTCATTAAAACCCATAATTAAACGTAGATTGAAAGCAATAGTTTTCATTAAAGATTTGAACGCATAACCTTCATATGAACACAATAATTTTCATTAAAAATTAAACTATTCCATAAATAAACGCATACGGAAAGCAATAGTTTAGACCAATGTCTAGAGGGCAGAGAGGGTTATTCAGGGAAATAACTTTCATACAATGTTGGTTGAGAGAAGGTTCCTCTTACAGGGTACTCTTTAATCAGCATATACAAAGGAGACAAGGCCTAGAATCTAGCGAACAGAGGGTTCTCTTTTTACCTCTTCACACAGGAATGGTTCAGAAGAATAACCCATAAATGTTATGAAAATGCATAGAAATAGTATTCTAGACATATAGGAAAGAAAGTTTTCCCCTGGACTGTGTGTTTTATGGAGAAAAAGTGCAGCAAGCGCTTTGAGTCTCTTGCCGGAACTAGACTTGTAGAAGTTGATGGGTAATCAGCTTTACATGTTGTTATAGTCATGCAAATTTTTATGGGCATTCAAGAACAAAATACTTCTCAAACGGACCTGGCCAACTGTGTGCTCAAACGGAAACTGGAGGATAAAGGCTAAGTGAAATGGAGGGAAAAAGTACGCTCACACATAGCCAAATTAAAACATTTAATCAATGACAAATTATTAATGAACTATACTCTTCTCTACCCTAGCAAATCGATCACGTACCTTATCTATGAAGTTGTAATTAGATCGCAACCTTGTGCTACATCAACCAATTTATCCACTCATGACTCGGTTATGAACCAGTTTAATCGGTTCCAATTTCGCGCATGAGAAGGGAATCTTCACTGTTCGAACTAGCACAGAAAGATAATCTAACTTCAAACCCTAACTGTATTAGTATCAAAGGAAACGAGAGCCAACAGTTAAATAAAGTGCCCCAGTCACAATTATACGCCCACAGTCAATGAAAAACGCCAGCAATAATAGATAAAACACCCCAGTCCCAAATGGAAACGCCCACAGTCAAGGAAATACACCCACAACAATTGCAAAACATCCGTGGCATTGTAAAATTGCCCACACAGAAGTAAACACGCCCACACAGAGGTAAATACACCCACGACAAACTGCAAAACGTCCATGGCAAAGCAAAATCTCCCACACATAAGTAAATGCGCCCATAGTAAATTGCAAAAACACCCACAGAGAGGTAGAACACCCACGGCAAGGTAAAAATGCCCAACATTCAACAATAAGGAGAGGGTTTAAATAACATAACCAGTTCATCGAACTAACCCATGCGTAAAAACACAGACCAACATGACTCCAAGGTAGTGCATAGTAGGAGACTACGTAGAACCCCAACAAGGTCATTGGAAGGCCTGCCGAGGTTGATTAGCTTAGGGCGCAAGGAAATTACAGCAAGGTAAACACGCACAGGGAGGAGAAGGCAGCGCCAAAAATGTTTTTATAGTAGATACTATATCATAAAACCCTTTTGCATTCTATATTACCAAATTAAAAATCAAACTGTTGCCTTATAGCCCACCGCGATGTCGTCCGCGCTCTGTGTCGCTCCTGCTCTGTGCCGCTCCTGCTCACCGACCATAGAGACTACACCGGTACCTCCCAGCCAAACGCTAGGGGTACTCTGCTTCCCCCTTAGCCCCCCGAGCCGCAAAGGGGCCACACAAATCCAGAAGGTATGCCTAGCTTCCCAGCTCGCCTCTGCAAGGCTGAGCTACCACTCTAATCCCAGCTGAGAAAATCCCAACTCCTCACAAGCAATCAGTCCAGTCCAAATTCGACAGCATAACGATACCTAAAATCCCCTCCCCTTTTCCCATCATCCCCCTTTCTTTTATAGAGTTTTGAGACCCCCTCTTGCCCTAATCACATTTAATTTAAGTTTTAATGAAAACCCTCTAAAAATTCTTTGTCTTACAAGTGTCACTCATCCCCCACGTTCTCCAAAATTATCTTCTTTAAATTTATTAAAAGTTCATTTCCCTATTTTTATTATT
>ML777602.1:695247-721404 GCA_009831015.1 Picea engelmannii | reverse complement strand
TGTCCCATCTTATCACAATGGTAGCATTGTACAGATGAGTAATCTCTTTCCTTTCGTTGTCCTTTCTTCTGAAATCTCCTTGGATGAGATTCTTTATTATTGAATTTGTTTGGTGGTTGAGGCTCTTTATGAGTCTCCTTTTGAAAGTAGGGTTTATTCCTTCCTCTTTTGGTGTGAGTAGTTAGGGCTTGATCATCATATTTTGCTAGTAGCGCTTCACGGTTAGCTACTCTTGTTTCTTCTTGGATGCATTCTTCCCATAGACTATCAAACTTCAGTTTCTTCGTTCTAGCACATATCGTTTGGATGAATGCATCCCAAGGTATTGTGAGACCATTTAGGGCCGTCATTATGAGTTCGTCTTCGTCTATGGTATCTCCAATTGGTTCTAACTGTTCTTTGAATTTTGAGATTCTGAAGAAATATTCCCGAATTGTTTCTCCTTTTTGCATCCTTGTATTCTTCAGTTGAGTTCTTAGATTCATCTTCCGGTTTATGTTCTTTCCTTCATATAGTCTGGTCAAGGCATCAAAATTTCTTTCGGAGTCTTCTTAAATGACACATAAGGAATCAGGTGGTCTTTGATTGAATCTACAATGATTCTTTTGGCCCTGATTGTGTCCTTTTGATGCTTGGTTTTTTCTACAGCATTGTCGGGTTCCGAAATTTCTCCTTTGACGAATTTTGCTAGGTCATTCTCTTCAAGAACGAGTCCAATCCTTTACTTCCAGGCACGGAAGTTTTCCACACCTTCCAGCTTGTCAACAAGCTTAGTGCTTTCAAACATCTTTTACCTGGAGTTAGGAAAATGACCGAAAAATGAAAATGCTCAAAATCAAATTTTGAACTTACCAGGAGGTGCGCTTGGCTGAGGCGAGTAGCCTGGTGTGTTTGGATCTAAGAAAATCCAAATTTTGTTCCTCCAAACTTGATCTGCGGATTTCTGGACTGGTGTTTCTGGTTTTCTGGTACCTCTGGTACTTTGGTACTTCTGGTACTTTTGGTTTTCTGGTACTTCTAGTACTTTGTGAAACTAGGGTTTCACTTTCCGGGATATCTAGCCACTGAAAAGGTGTGCTGAGAGTGCCAAAGTAATCCTTGGGGGAGGGTGCACTTTTCTAGATGGTTTTAGGGATGAAAAGATTCACCATTAAAATGCCCTAATTTGCATGTACAACAACAGTGACATTTTTCACTCTTGTGAAAGATGCTTTCTTTAGCTTGGCTCTGATACCATGTTAATGTTTAAGCCATTATTATAGTTCTTTGTATTTCAATACATAACAGCAACATAAGACAAGATCACTGAGAAATACACAATCACAAGAGACACAACGTTTATCCTAGGAAACCCTCTAGGGGAAGAAAACCCAACAAAACTTTCTTATTATAGATAGCCAATACAATGCCAAGAGATAACTTAAGCAAATACAGAAATTCCTCTCCTAAAGATGTGCCTCTCTCTCTCTCTCTCTCTCTCTCTCTCTCTCTCTCTTCTCCAACTTCAGTTCCAAAACTTGTCTCTCAATGAGCAAGTGAAATGTGTCTAAGTGAGGCGCTAGCCTCCTTATTTATACAAGACTGGCACGTGTGGGAGTGTCCTTTCACTGGTAGGGCCAACTTCTTCTACTAGGTGGTTATAACCACCTTTATTATATTATGGGGCCTCTTTGATATATTATGGGGCCAACTTCTTTTTATGCCTATTACAATTATATTATGATCAATCCGCAAAAGGGGATTTGGTCCTTTTACAATAGCCCACATGATCAATCCACAATGGGGATTGATCCAATGAATAATATATCAAATAATAATAAGAATACACTTTGCAGTTACATTATTTCAACAAGTACTAATGATGATGAACCTTCGTGCTATCAGCAAGTTGTGAAGGGTTCTAACAGTGATAAATGGAAAGAAGCAATGAAGAATGAAATGAAGGCATTAGAGAGGAATGCCACATGTGACCTGGTAGAACTTCCAAGAGACAGAAAAATTGTAGGTTGCAAGTGGGTCTACAAGCTGAAGAAGGTTACTCATGATAAGGTGGAAAGGTACAAAGCAAGGTTGGTTGCAAAAGGATATTCTCATAAAGAAGGTATTGACTTTCATGAGATTTTTTCACCAGTTGTTAAGTCTATTTCAATTCGAATTGTGTTAGCATTAGTTGCATTACTTGATTTGGAGTTGGAGCAGCAAGATGTTAAAATTGCCTTCTTACATAGAGATTTGGATGAGGAAATTTACATAGAACAACCTGATGTTTCGTTCAGAAACGTAGCAAGAAATTTGTTTGCATGCTCAAGAAAACATTGTATGGTCTGAGGCAATCGCCCAGACAATGGTACAAGAAATTTGACTCTTTCATGGTGAGCCAGAATTATACAAGGAGTGAGTATGATCATTGTGTCTACTTTAACAAATTGAATAATGGCATATTCATTATCTTAGTATTTTATGTTGACAATATGCTTTTAGCAAGCAAAAGCATAACTGAGATCAACAAGTTAAAGGCCTAGATGGCTAGGACATTCGATATGAAAGATCTAGAAGCAGCAAGGCAGATTTTGGGCATGGAGATATTCAGAGACAGGAGGAATGGTAAGCTTTGGTTGTCACAACAAAAATATGTTGAGAAGATACTTTTGAGGTTTGGTATGAACGATGTGAAACCAGTTGCAGTCCCTTTGGCTTCCCATTTTAAGCTTTCTTCAAGTTTATGTCCTAGTACAAAAGAAGAAAATGAATATATGTCTTGAATACCATATGCTAATGCAGTAGGAAGTTTAATGTATGTGATGTTTAGTACTAGGCCAGACATTTCACATGCAGTTGGGGTTGTCAGCAGTTATATGGAAAATCCAGGTAAAGACACTACGCAGCAGTGAAATGGGTGCTTTGGTATCTAAGGGGCACAAGTGATTATTGTATCACTTATAACAATGGTTGTGAATTAGTCTATGGATATGTTGATTATGATTTTGTAGGTGATTTGGACAAGAGAAGGTCGACTTCAAGGTATGTCTTTACTCTTACAGGTGGAGCTATTAGTTGGATGTCAAAGCTACAAAACATTGTTGTTTTATCCACTACAGAAGCATAATACGTAGTTGCTTCACGTGCTTGCAAAGAGGCAGTTTGGTTGAAAGGTTTGTTTGGTGAGTTTGGAAGGATGCAGGGCAAAGTAAAGTTACTTTGTGATAGTCAAAGTGTTATTCACTTGGCTAAGAATCCAGCCTACCATAGTAAAACAAAACATATACCTATCAAGTACCATTTTGTAAGACAGGCCATCAATGAACGTGGAGTCTCTCTTGAGAAAGTGCAAACAAAAGAGAACAGTGCAGACATGTTCACAAAACCAGTACTTTTAAAAAAGATACAATGTTGAAATTACTAAGACAACTGAGGGGGGGGGGGGGGGGGGNGTGAATCAATTATTACTGTGCTTAAACAATATATGACTATTCAAACAATTTTTAATCTTCTCCAAGTGACCATCAATATCATACAAGATATGAACAACATAAATAATGAACATCAAACACACATAAGATATACACATAGACATATTTTCATGAGAAAACCCATAAAGGAAGAAAACCTCTTCTTCTTCGAATGATAGGCAATCTTTTAAGTTTTGTACATCATCTATCTTTGAGCACCAACTCAATGTGAGGCTACCACCTATGTTTTACAAGCTCCAGCTTGTTGAGAGCACCAACTCTCTGGTTTCTCTAGCACCCACTAGAAGGAAGCATCAACTCCCTGAGTGTTCCAGCACCAACTGGACTTATACAAGAACCAACTTGCATACAGAAAACTCTGTGTTTTCCCTAGAACCACCCTGTCACCCTATTTTCTAGCCACAACTAGATGAAAGCTACAACTTCCAGTATTCAAGCACCAACTTGAATAACAGAGGACTATAGTCCTCCCTAGCATCTCCCTACCTCCCTGAATATAAATAGATGGTTGATTAACCAACAATATAGATATATCAATTCTTACCACTCCTTCTCTATTCTGCAATTCTTCTTTGCTTCGCTATTATTCCGTTATGTTCATACTTGGCTTGACTTGTTGTCTCTTTCTATCTGTTCTTTCTCTATTCCTCTTGTTGTTCCTGAATTTGTACTTTAAGGCTCTAAAGTACACCGTCAAGACATCCGAAAGATAGAGAGGGCTAAGGATAAAAAGGTAGGTTATATGAAAAGGGCTATTGTTGGTTCCTTAACAGTCTCTATCTAGCTTCCCAGTTTTCCTGGATGCTAATGTATCTTTCAATAACTGCCCATGAGCGTTCTAACTCAACCCGGTTGTTTGTTGTCTGTAAGATGGTGTTAAATAAGTTCAAAGCAATGCTCGTTTGATCTGATAGTCCAGGTTCAATATTAGGTTGTCTTGTGATTGGGACAATCATGGGTGAAAATGATAGAAAGGGTAAAATCTCGTGTTTTCTTTAAGATTTCGTTATTTCTGCTTCGAAACAATGTAAAAAAGAACTCCAAAAACTTTGAATTAATAATGTGATGAAACCAAAGGTCGTTTTCGGTATCTGAGTTAAATTTTGAAAAAGGGTATATGCATGAAGTGAAAAGAAAACATAAAGTTGTCGAACAGGGTGAGGCATCAATTAAAGAGGAATCTCACTTCGTTGACAGAAGAAGAAAATAATCATAAAAAACTCTTAATGAAGCATATGATATTGAAAATTAAAACATTTACGGGTCTTATATATGTTGATCGTTGATACAGAGAAAAAGTTGTAAACGATTAAAATGCAAGAATAATTGTTTACCACAATAGAGGTTGTACTAAATTGTAGATAAGCATTCATTAAAAGATATATGAAAAATATGAAACAACGGAGAAACACATAACTCAAATTCGACCAGATCTGGAATCTTCAATCTGCATTCGTATTAATTCAAAAATATTTATCAATTCTTCCTTACAATGTGCCCAGAAAAATCCCTTTAACAGTATCTTCAAATTATATCTATACCAGACCCCTGATGATTGTTGGTTGGTGATCTCCTAACCCCTAGAGGCAAACGGTTACAAGAATTGCAAACTCCAACCGTTTGCATGATTATCATTTGTTTTCCCATCATCTCGATAATATAAGTTTTCAAAATGATACTTCATTGTTTTACTAAAGTATCTCCTTCTTTTGACTTGATACATTCAATACATTTTTCAAGAAAATGTACGAAACTTCTGGGAGACTCTGGTAGATCCTTTGCTTCAAATAAATAGAATTTTCTCTGAGTTTCTGGAAGCTGATCTTCAATTTCCTTACCAACAAACTTAATTGATTGAAATTTCAAGTTTGGTTTCACTAGCCACTTGTCTATTAGGGTAATATCCATTTCCTTTAATTGTGAAATTTCCAACTGAATTTCATTAAAAACCTCTTTGAAATTCAACTAGTGTCTTACAATGTTTATCTGTCCTAATTGCCCAGTGCAATTTTCTCTATCGATACCCAATGATTCCTTGTCCAATAAATCAAATATTCTTTCACAATCATCTTTGATGTCTTTAACTATTTTCTTATATTCTCCTATATTGTTTTCCCATACCTTGAGCATGATATCGCCTCTGATCTGTTATGTGACAGAAAGCTTTAAAAAAAATTATACTTCTTCGTTTTCAGAACATACAACTGCCTTTTGGAAAGTGGCCCTTGCTGCTTTAGCTTCTTTTTCTCTAAAAATAATGTTATCAAAAGCATTACTTGTTTCCTGAAAATAATTCTGAATAATCTCTACTTGGGAGATTACTTTCTGTTGCTCAGCTTCTATCTTCGCATGTATTTCCAGTGATTGATCCTGAAAAACTTTCAGGTCTATAACATGGCCTTTAATTGAATTCAATTTAGCTTGTAGTTGTCTTACCAATTCTTCTTTCCAAATAACTTGTATTTGACTAGTCTGCATTTTCTCATTCATCTCGTCCAGACTTGTCTTAAGTGATTGAATTTCTTGTTTGTTAGTAGCTCTAGCCTGCTCTAGACCTTTATTTATTTCTGCTTTGATATTTTTCTCGGTATCTTTTAGTTGAGCTTGCAACTGGGTTATCCTGTGGTTACTATGTTCCAACCTTGCTCTCATATTGCTAACCGTGAAAAGATTTGTTGTTGGCAGCACTCCCATGGAGCCTGCCACCTCTGTAGCAAAATCTCCCTCTTCCAAGTTTTTCCCATCCACCAGCACTCTGTGTTTCTTTACCATACCACCTTCTCTAATATACATCTCATGTTTTAATACAACCTTCCTCTTTTTACTGAAGAAGTAATCAGAGGGAGGAATTTCTTCTCTGGAGATAGGGTCGAGGTCGCTAGCATGTATGACTCCTACCTGAGGGAAACCAAAAGCAGATTGTAAAGGGGTCAAGGAAGTGATGGGATTACCCAACTCTGTGGATTTTGTTTCCCCTGTTGTCTTGGGAGTATCAATGTGAATAGTAGATGGTGAAGAGGGGGTAGATTGACTGGACTCGGGAGGTGTCTCGGACACTTTTTCTGTTTCTACTCCAGGATTCTCTGTTTGTGGGACTTCTTTGTTTTGTGAAGACCCTTCGACCTCTTGTGGGTTTTCCTCGGTGTCTGCTTTATTCCGTGCTTTATGTCCAAAGCCTAGGGGAATGTTTTTTTGTTCTGAAGGGGATGTTGTTGCTTTGCCCTGCAATACTTTGGGCAAACCGCTTCGTCTGTGTCTCTGGAAAGTTTGAAGACTGGTTTGCAAATCAAATGATAACACCTGTACCCTGTCTAACACTTCCTCATAGGTTTTGACCCCTTTGAAAATGTCATCGCGAGGGGATTCCTCATGTTCAAATGCTTTCATGCCACAGTGAGCCATGTGGCTTCCCACTGTTTGATAAGGGCATGCTTCCTATGTTCGAGATTCACCAACTTGACCTCCTCTAGGGTTGCAGCTTCAACCTTAGAATGACCCAGGTTGAGTAGCGAAAACCTTTCAATTTGTACAGGAAAGACTGGCCAAAACTTCTTTTGAGTTGTCTTCAGTTCTATTCCAATACCGCATGTTATTATCTGATGAGCTACCTCCCTGCACACCAGCCTGTCAGGGAGGAATTTAGGAAGTGCATGAGGAGGGATAGAGCATCCGAAAATCCTGATATAGGATAAATTCTCCTCAATAAACCAATCGACAACCGCCTTGAGATTTCCTATGACCGACTCCGAAATACGGGGGGCGTACAACCATACAACATCTGATGCACTGGTATCGCCACGAAATGAAAATTTTCGTAAAACGAATCCTTAACACTTTCTTCCCATAGTTTAGAATGATATTCATGAATTGGTTCAGTGTAGGTTGGGTTCCAACTCCAATTCATCAAAGGGAAATGAGTCGTGAAACATATAGCGTCCATGATATATGTCGACATGTAAAAGGCTACGGGTTGGCCATTGGATCTCACAGTTTGATATTCCATAACCTCATGAGCTAGGTTATCTGATAGAATTTTGTTCCCTTTGAAGCTATATCCTTTGGCTGCTTCATGTAAAAGGGGCACCCATTCTACAGGGAAATGGGTAGGACTTTTCTTCCCGAAAATTCTACATAACATCATAGCCACATAAACCATGTACTCATACAAAGAGACTGTGGCATAAATGTTATGGGTATTGGCCCTGAATTTTTGTGGGTATCTCCACCATTCTTTGATTATGTCGAGGTATGTTTGGTTTGCTTCTGTGCATTCTTTCCTTTGAAATTCACTTACAAAGTCTATATTGTAAATGTATTTAGAATTGGGAGATAGTTTATACATTACTTGTATATATTCCGGTCTGAAAGAGCCGATGACGATCCCTTGGTTGTCCAGAATGCTTCTAGTTTGCACGTCTGTCCTCTCCAAAGTCCAACTGATCATGTCATTTTATGTCATAAGTCGTGGACGCGTGGCTACTTTATGAAGTTCAAACTCTGCTATGTCCCAGAGTTTGTTTTCAGAATCATCAGGAAAAAATTTTATTTCATAGTCCAGGGTTTCAAAAATTTTACTCTGTGATTTAATGGAATCTATGGCATGCAATGTAGTATCAAACATGAAATCTCCTTCTGGGCTTGAAATTTCAGTTGCCTCTTCACTTTTCTTGGGTGCCTTTCTAGGTACCGTAATGTTCGTGTTTATAATGAATTTATGTCATAGAGAGAAATGCATCAGTTTGTTGAATGCAATTCACTTCTGAATTCAAATGATAAGAATGAAATTTGAAAAACCAAACCTCTATTAACCTTTAACTCTTCTTACGACGAACGTACTAAGACAGGTGGTAAAACTTTAATGTCTTAATGGGGGAGATATGCCCAAAGATACGCAGTTAAAACAAATATATCTCTATTCGTCCGTTAGGAAAATACCGTATATCGGCGATTTCCAACTAAAGCTTCGAAAGGACTACTTCAATGAATCCTGAAATGCAAAATGCGAAACATTCTTTTAAATATTTAATAATCTCATTTTAAACTAATTTAAATTTGTTTTAAACTTTGTTAAAGAAAACTCACGATTTCGCATTTTGGAATTTCGAGGATCCTGTACCCATGAGATATGTCATGAGCAAATCCTGAATCGCGAAATCCCAATGGGATTAGTTTATGTGCTAATTACTTGTATTAATGCTTTAATCAATTAAGATTAGTAATTAACTTCTTCCTTTTGGAAAATTGGTGACCAGGAGTTCAAGGGCTAGCGCTTTGACAACACTTTGATACAAAGAAACCTGAATCGTGAAAGATTAAATTGTTGATCGTTTTTAAGAGTTTAATTAATTACAATTAGAGGATACTTTGTGAAATGCGCCTCGGGGTTTATAGCACCTACTTTTCCTTTTTTATTATTACTTTAATATAAAACCTTTTCGAGATTTCGACACTGAGAAATTCAGGAGTTTTTAATTAGGAAAACATGCTTTGTGAAATGTCGAATCCCGAAATGCGAAAAATTGAAAGGATTTCGAATTTTTTTTTTAGGGTTAAGGGCGGCTCCATGACTAGAAAAAAGTGACACTTCATGTTTAAAGGGATACAAAATTTTAACTTCGTATCAACACCTCTCATGCTCTTTGGTATGTGTACATTTTGCCCTCTTCACCATTTATGTTATGTTCATCTTATGTTTCTCATCTCTGAGTTTGATCTCACACTATGCATAATGTGATTTTCTTTTCCCCCGATTCAACTCATTTTTCAGTGAGAACCGCCAACCTAACTCAGTCACAGTGTATTACCTTTACACAATCCTTCCATTCAGTTACACTTTGAATTTCCAAAGAAACGCCCGAGCAACCGAATCGCCAATCGTCCAAGAACCATGATTCAGTTATGCTAACTAAATCGTAACTGATCAATAATATGTAAAGTGAAACAGTAACCGTTCGATCAGATTCTTGATTAATCAGCACCGTTGGATTACATCCACAGGGTCTCACGTTTATCCCATATGCCCATTTGTTGTGATCGAACGCTAAACAGAGAGTGATTTCGTGATTTCGCATTTTGGATGATTGTTTATGAATCACCACGATTTTCCCAACACGTGATCTCCGAAATGGAGCTTAGATGCTAGCTCCTTCCCTTCTCGTGACCACCAGTGGTGACCAAGAGATTATCCAGAAGGCACTTCGCAACTCGCGACTTTGGGGATCTTGGTATGAGGTGTCTCGACTCTCCCAAGTCGCGATCTCCGAAATGGAGCTTAGTTGTGTTAATGTTTAAATCATTATTATAGTTCTTTGCATTTCAATAGATAACAGCAGCATAAGACAAGATCACTGAGAAATACACAATCACAAGGGACACAACATTTATCCTAGGAAACCCTCTAAGGGAAGAAAACCCAGCAAAACTTCCTTATAATAGATTGTTAATGTTTAAGCCATTATTATAGTTCTTTTCATTTCAATAGATAACAATAGCATAATACAAGATCACTGAGAAATACAAAATCACAAGAGACACAACATTTATCCTGGGAAACCCTCTAGGGGAAGAAAACCTAGCAAAACTTCCTTATTATAGATAGCCAATACAATGCCAAGAGATAACTCAAACTAAAACAGAAGTTCATCTCCCAAAGATGTGCCACTCTCTCTCCTTCTTCTCTAACTACAATTCTGAAACTTGTCTCTCAGTTGAGCAAGTGAGTTGTGTGTCTAAGTGAGGCGCTGGCCTCCTTACTTATACAAGACTGGCACGTGTGAAGTGTCTCTTCACTGGCAGGGCTGACTTCTGCAACTGGGTGGTTATAACCACCTTTAATATATTTCGGGGCCTCTTTAATATCTTCTGGGGCCGACTTCTTATTCTGCCTATTACAATTATCTTTTGACCAATCCGTGAAGGGAATTTGGTCCTTTATAATAACCGACATGATCAATCCGCAATGGGGATTGATCCAATGAATAATATATCAAATAAGAATAAGAATACACTTTGCAGTTACATTATTTTAACACTCCCCCTTAACAAGAAGGGTATTATTCAGCAGCATCATGCAAGAGAGAGAGGCCTTCATCATCAACAGCATCAAGTGGGTGAGAGGACAACATCATCAATATCATCTTGGAACACTGACTGGCGTATCTATAAATCATCTAAAGTTTTCTTCATCGGCACCATCGTCATTCTCAAAGGAATGCAATCATCATCTGCATCAATATGTATTAGTGTGAAACCGATACATCATCATCATCATCACAACACGAGGCTGGCTCATCATAATAATACTAGATTGGCTTTACGTCACAGCTATCCAACCGGAAGCACAGTTCTAGTCTCATCTCATCGTCTTGTTTTACGTCACAGTTGTCAAGATGGAAGCAAGATGCTCATCCTGCTTTACGTCACAACCATCGGGTCGGAAGCAGGATACTACACTGGTTTTACATCACAGCTATCCAACCGGAAGCTCAGTGCTAGTCTCATCTCATCATCTTGATTTACGTCACAACCATCCGGTCGGAAGTAAGGTACTCGTCCTGCTTTATGTCACAACCATCATATCGGAAGCAGGATACTAGACTGGATTTACATCACAGCTATCCAGCCGGAAGCTCAGTGCTAGTCTCATCTCATCATATTGCTTTACGTCACAACCATCCGGTCGGAAGCAAGGTACTCGTCCTGCTTTACGTCACAACCATCAGGTCGGAAGCAGGATACTAGACTGGCTTTACGTCACAGCTATCCAGCCGGAAGAATAGTACTAGTCACATCACATCATCTTGCTTTACGTCACAACCATCAGGTCAAAAGCAAGAGATGTTTCATCAAAGCAACTACTCCCCCTTTTGAGAAAGGTCCTTTCAAACTATACCAAGCTTATCTCGAAAGTGCTCAAACTTTAAACGAGATAGAGGCTTGGTCAACACATCAACAACCTGTTCATCCGTGCTAATGTACTAGAGTTTTAAGGCTTCTCACTACACCATGTTACGGATGTAGTGATATCGAATCTCTATGTGCTTCGACCTATCGTGGAATCCAAGATTCTATGTCATCTTTATGCAACTCTAGTTGTCACATAGGATCGTGGTTGCTTCCATCTCTAGGTCAAATGGATCGGTCAGCAACTTTCGAAGCCATATAGCTTTGCAGCTGGCAGAACATGCAGCAATGTATTCTGCTTCCGTTGTGCTAAGAGTAATGTTGGATTGCTTCCTACTCTGCCACGAGATCATAGCGGATCCCAAACTGAAACAGCATCCTGAAGTGCTTTTCCTGTCAGAAACACTTCCTACCCAATCTACATCAGTATATCCACTCAATGAGAAATCATGATCTCCATCATAGTTGAGACCACAATCTATTGTACCCTTAAGGTACCTCATCACATGTTTTGCAGTCACTAGGTGAACATGTCTGGGTTCTACCAAACACTGACTCAAGGTGTTCACGGCAAAACAAATGTCTGGTCTGGTGTTCGTCAGGTACATCGGTGATTCAATAATCTGTCTGTACAGTGTGGCATCAATCAACTCTGACGAAATGTCGACTAGCAGCTTCAGCTTCGCTTCCATGGGTGTATTCATGGGCTTGCACTCCAACATGTCGAATCTCTTCAAGATTTTGACTGCATAATTCCCTTGGTTAAGGAAGATCCTCTCAGGACTCTGCCATACCTCAAGACCTAAGAAATAATGCATTAAGCCAAGGTCTTTCATTTCAAATTCTGAGGCAAGTCTCTTCTTACATTCAGTGATGAGCTTTTCTTGTCCAGTTAAGAATAAGTCATCCACATATAGCAGTAATATTACTGGCTCATCGTTCATGACCTTGAAATAGAGGTTAGAGTCTGATTTACTCTTGGTAAAGCCTAAGCTCGTCAAGAAACTGTCTATACAGCCATACCAAGCTCTAGGAGCTTGCTTCAATCCGTATAAGGCTTTCTTCAATCTACAGACATGAGACTTCCAGTCTTCAACCTCAAATCCTTGAGGTTTCTCTATATACACTTTCTCTTCAATGACATTGTTTAGGAAAGCTGTCTTTACGCCATCTGGTGCAGCTTCCACTTCATCTTAGCTGCAAGAGCTATAATGGTTCTGATCGAAGTGCATCTGGCTACAAGAGCGAATGTCTCTTCATAGTCAATGCCTTCCTTTTGAGAAAAGCCACGAGCGACAAATCTTGTTTTATACTTCTCAATACTTCCATCAGCAGCATGTTTTATTTTGACGAGACATTTGGAGGACACCACATCTTTACTCTTCGTTCTGGGAACTATTTCCCATACTTCGTTCTTCATTATGGATTGGTATTCCTCTGTCATGGCATCTGCCCGTTCTTTCCTCTGAATGGCTTCTTCAAAGCAGGTAGGCTCCTCTAGAAGATTACACATCAAAGTCGTATAACTAGAGAATGGATTTGGTCTTTTCACCTGTCTCGTGGTTCCTTCGGGAACACCATACTTCTCTCCATCTTGAATAAGCTCGTTAGCCCAAGCTGGCTTCCTTTTATGGAGGATCGTCATCTGAGGAGGTTCTTGAACTTCTATCATGTCATGATCTTCTAGTGATTTCTCATCAGGAGAAGTTACGACTTCCCTCATTAGTTCAGCAGCTCTGGGAACCTCCCTCACTGGTTCTGCAGTGTTGGGGATTACAGGTTCCTCTTCATATACTTCTTCAAGCTGACATCCTCTTGATTTCTTAAGTGCTGCATCTTCATCAAAAGTCACGTCCCTGCTGATCTCAATGTGAAGATGACCTAGTATATAAATTTTGAAGGCCTTGGAAACCTCACAGTATCCCACAAATATTCCCTTCTTTCCTGAAGGTTCCATCTTGTTTCTCTTATCTTTCGATATATGAATAAATACTGGGCAACCAAATATTTTGAGATGGCTTACCTCTGGCTTCTTTCCGGTGAACATCTCTTCTGAAGTCTTGAACCCAAGTGCACTATGGGATAATCAGTTCTGCACATATACAGCTGCCATTGTTGCTTCTGCCCATAAGCACAAAGGAAGATCTTGATCATGGATCATAGTCTTCACAGCTTCCATTATTGTTCTGTTCTTTCGTTCAGCTACACCGATTTGTTGGGGATTATAGGGAGTAGTGAGTTCCCTCTTGATCCCAGCATATTTGCAGAAGTTCACAAACTCTTTTGATGTATATTCTCCTCCATTATCTGACATGAATATCTTAATCTTTCTTTCAAAAAGATTCTCTATCAAGGCTTTGAATTCCTTGAACTTACTCAACACTTCATCTTTAGATTTCAAAAAATATATCCAGGTCTTATGAGAATAATCATCAATAAATAATACATAATATACATACCCACTAATGGAGGATGATGGCATTGGGCCACATACAACTGAATGAATGAGCTCTAGGACTCCTTTTTTCTTGTTGTCTCTCTTCGGAAACGGGTTCTTGATGTTCTTCCCTTGTGCACATCCATTGCATACGCCTTCATGGTCACCTTTGAGTTCTGGTAAACCTGTAACCGCTTTGCATATGTATGGTAGCGCCTTGTAGTTGATGTGAGCTAATATTCTATGCCAAAGTTCACATGAGTTTTCAATGGCATGGGTCATGGCAGCCTCTGAGTGACCCTTTAGTTTATACAAGCCATTTTCTTCACTTCCAATGATGATTGCTTCATTTAAGGTTTTTCCTTTAGCCCACATAAGAACTTCTCCATCTATAAATCCAACTCTGAAGCCTTTCTTTTCTAAAGCTGAAATGGAGAGTAGGTTCTTGGTCAAACCTGGTACATATAGTACATCCTTCATCTTCAATGAATTTCCTGAATTCAATTTGTGGTTTGATTCTCCCACTCCCTTGATGGCATATTGGTAATCATCTCCAAGTGTCACTTTCTAAGAAAACTTATTTTCTGGGATACAAGAGAATGTTTCTTTGTCCCGTCATGTTCTTGGAGGCACCACTATCAATGAGCCACGTATCCTCTCCAGGTGTTACTGATCCTGAGAGGGTCGAGATTAAGACATGGTCTTTGATCTGCTCTCTTATCATATTTGCGGGTGACTCTTCATCTTCGGCTACATGGGCATGGTACCTCTTATGTTTTCTCTTGTATTCTTCTCATCTGGCTGGACAAAACTTCGCAATATGTTCCATCTTGTCACAATGATAGCATTGTATAGATGAGTAGTCTCTTTCCTTTCGTTATCCCTTCTTCTGAAATCTCCTTGGATGAGATTCTTTATGATTGAATTTGTTTGACTGTTGAGGCTCTTTATGAGTCTCCTTTGGAAGTAGGGTTTCTTCCTTCCTCCTTTGGTGTGAGTAGTTAGGGCTTGATCATCATCCTTTGCTAGTAACGCTTCACGATTCGCTCCTCTTGTTTCTTCTTGGATGCATTCTTCCCATAGACTATCAAACTTCAGTTTCTTCGTTCTTGCACATATCGTTTGGATGAATGCATCCCAAGGTCTTGTGAGACCATTTAGGGTCGTCATTATGAGTTTGTCTTTGTCTATGGTATCTCCAATCGCTTCTAACTGTTTTTGGAATTCTGAGATTTTGGAGAAATATTCCTGAATTGTTTCTCCTTTCTGCATCCTTGTATTCGTCAGTTGAGTTCTTAGATTCATCTTCCGGTTTATGTTCTTTCCTTCATACAGTCTGGTCAAGGCATCAAACATCTCTTTCAGAGTCTTCTTAGATGACACATAAGGAATCAGGTGGTCTTTGATTGAATCTACAATGATTCTTTTGGCCATGATTGTGTCATTTTGATGTTTTGCCTTTTCTGCAGCATCGGCGGGTTTCGACACTTCTTTGACGAATCTTGCTAAGTCATTCTCTTCAAGAATGAGGCCAATCCTATACTTCAAGGCACTGAAGTTTTCCACTCCTTCTAGCTTGTCAACAAGCTTAACGCTTGCGGACATATTTTACCTAGAACTAGGAAAATGACTGAAAAATGAAAGCGCTCAAAATTAAAATCTGAACTTACCAGGAGGCGCGCTTGGCTGAGGCAAGTAGCTTGGTGTTTGGATCTGAGAAAATCCAACTCTTGCTCCTTCAAACTTGATCTGCATATTTCTGGACTAGTGCTTCTGGTTTTCTGGTACCTCTGGTACTCTGGTACTTCTGGTACACTGGTTTTCTGGTACTTCTGGTACTTTGTGAAACTAAGGTTTCACTTTCCGAGAGATCCAGCCACTGAAAAGGTGCGCTGAGAGTGCCAAAGTGATCCTTGGGGGAGGGTGCACTTTTCTAGATGGTTTTAGGGCTGAAAAGTTTCACCATCAAAAATCCATAATTTGTATGTATGGCAACAGTGACGTTTTTCACTCTTGTGAGAGATGCTCTCTTCAGCTTGGCTCTGATACCATGTTAATGTTTAAGCCATTATTATAGTTCTTTGCATTTCAATAGATAACAATAGCATAATACAAGATCACTGAGAAATACAAAATCACAAGAGACAGAGCATTTATCCTGGGAAAACCTCTAGGGGAAGAAAACCCAGCAAAACTTCCTTATTATAGATAGCCAATACAATGCCAAGAGATAACTCAAACTAAAACAGAAGTTCCTCTCCCAAAGATGTGCCACTCTCTCTCCTTCTTCTCTAACTGCAATTCTGAAACTTGTTTCTCAGTTAAGCAAGTGAGTTGTGTGTTTAAGTTAGGCATTGGCCTCCTTACTTATACAAGACTGGCACGTGTGAAGTGTCTCTTCACTGGCAGGGCCGACTTCTCCAACCTAGGTGGTTATAACCACCTTTAATATATTTTGAGGCCTCTTTAATATCTTATGGGGCCAACTTCTTATTCTACCTATTACAATTATCTTTTGACCAATGTGCAAAAGGGGATTTGGTCCTTTATAATAACCGACATGATCAATCCGCAATGGGGATTGATCCAATAAATAATATATCAAATAATAATAAGAATACACTTTGCAGTTACATTATTTTAACATAGATAGTCAATACAATGCCAAGAGATAACTTAAGCTAATACAAAAGATCCTCTCCCAAAGATGTGTCACTCTCTCTCTCTCTCTTCTCCAACTGCAACTCCGAAACTTGTTTCTCAATGAGCAAGTGAGGTGTGTGTCTAAGTGAGGCGCTAGCCTCCTTATTTATACTAACCTAGCACGTGTGAAGTGTCTCTTCACTGGAAAGGCCGACTTCTTAATATGGATTATTATAACCACCTTTATTATATTATGGGGCCTCTTTGATATATTTTGGGGCCGACTTCTTCTTTTTCCTATTACAATTATATTATGACCAATCCGCAAAAGGGGATTTGGTCCTTTTAAAATAGCCGACATGATCAATCCACAATGGGGATTGATCCAATGAATAATATATCAAATAATAATAAGAATACACTTTGCAGTTACATTATTTCAACAAGTTGGACTAGCTCCTTCCTCCATCCTTCGACGTTGTGACCTTTGTTGTGACCACGGGCCAAACATCCAAGCGCTTCGCTTGCCAGATCAACGGTCCAGAAATTTTCTTCGATCTGACGACTCAAATCCCATCGCGACTTTGCATATCACAAGTTCCTATGTCACACTCCTTTGACTCTTCCAACTCACGAGTCAGCGAAATGTTGATCGCTCGCCACGTGTCCTCTGGCTCCAACGGCCAGGATTGTTTCGCGACCTCGCATATCGCGAGTTCACATATCACGCTCCTTTGACTCCTCCAATGTGCAAGTCAACGAAATTCCAATCACTCACCACGTGTCCTCTGGCTCCAATGGCCAGGATTGTTTCACGACCTCACATATCACGAGTTCACATATCACGCTCCTTTGACTCCTCCAATGTGCAAGTCAATGAAATTCCAATTGCTCGCCACGTGTCCTCTGGCTCCAACGACTAGGATTGTTTCGTGACCTAGTGTATCGCGAGTTCAAGGATAGTACTCGGCCTTATCTTCTTCAATGTTATATTGGATCCAACGACTATCGGTCCTCAACGCTTAGATCCAACGTCTGAGATCTGTTCTCCTCTTCTGTGGACTCCTCTTGTCTGTATTCAGATCTGACGACCATCAGGTATCAGGGAAAGGTGATCCAACGATCATTGTTGCATCTTCCTCCTGAGCTTACCTTGTTGTTCGTGCCACTGTCGCATCTTCTCTTATTCTTGTTTGCCATCGTCGTGCGCTACTGATATTGCCATCACTGACAAACAAGCATACTCTCGTCGTGCTGATTTTTCCATCAATGACAAACAAACATACTCTGCCTTCTATCTGTAAACATGCCAACAATCTCCCCCTTTGGCATTGATGGCAACCTTGAAGAACTGCATTATTTTGCTTAGACATCCAACGGTAGCATCCACAATTGTTAGCATCCATACTACTGTAGCACTTACCACACTTTTTCTCCCCCTTTGACATCATTGTCAAAGAAAAACACGCTCCCCTAAGTTGTTGCAATACATCTCGAAGGTATCAAATATGCGACTAGCACATACTCCCTCTGTCAACTAAGAAAAGAAGAATCAGAGCTATATTCACCAGAAATACAACATATATTCAATAAGTATTCCCCCTGACAAGGTGAACAGATTAGATGAAAGAAGATATGATCCTCAACTTCTGACGAAGATATTCAAATGGTGTCGCTGCCAATGGTTTAGTAGAGATAGCAGCTATCTATTATGTGGAAGGAATATAATTCAACTAAACAACTTTATTTATAACATGCTCTCTGAGGAAATGATATTTGATTGGTATATGCTTAGTCTTGGAATGAAGAACAAGATTCTTGGAGACACTAATGGCATTGGTGTTATCACAGTGAAGTGGAATCGGATCAATATAATTTACCTTCAACTCTGCAAGAGTTTGGATCATCCATAAAATCTGAGTACAGCAAATAGCAGAAGCAATGTACTCTGCCTTTGTAGTTGATAAGGAAATAGATAATTGCTTCTTACTAAGCCATGCTACTAATGAGTCACCCAGGAAGAATGCACCTCCACAGGTGCTCTTTCTCTCATCCACACAATTTGCCCAATCAGCATTTGAATAAGCAGTTAGCTGAAAATTCTTATTTTTAGGATACCACGGACCATAAATCATTGTGCCTTTCAAGTATTTGAATATCCTTTTGACAACTACTAAATGACTTTGTTTGGGAGCAGATTGATAACGACCTACCATTCCAACAGCTTGCATTATATCAGGATGGGATGTTGTGATGTACAGAAGACTGCCTATCATTGATCGATATGTTATTTTATTAACATCAGGTGAAACATCATCTTTACAGAGCTTGTAACCAACAACCAGAGGTGTACTAAAAGGAGAGGAATCTTCCATCTGGAACTTTTTCAACATCTCTTTCAAATATTTTTCTTGAGAGATAAATATTCCTGCAGAGCTCTGATTTACTTGTAAACCAAGAAAATAAGACAGTTCTCCTATCATGGACATCTCAAACTCTGTTTGCATAGAATTAGCAAACCACTGAACAGAAGAGTCATTAGTACAGCCAAAAATAATGTCATCTACATAAACCAAAACAACTAATAGATCATCACCTTCAAACTTAATATATAGATTGTTATCAACGGTACCTTTCTTGAACCCTTTGTCTTGTAAAAAATTATCCAATCTATAATACCAAACTCGTGGTGCTTGTTTCAATCCATATAAAGCCTTCTTCAGCTTGCAGACATAGCTAGAATTATTTGTCAGTGAAAATCCTTCAGGTTGCTCCATATATACTTCTTCTTCTAGATCTCCATTGAGAAATGTTGACTTAACATCCATCTGATATACTTTAAAGTTCTTATGACATGAATATGCAAGAAACATTGTGATGGCTTCCAATCTTGCCACTGGAGCAAATGTTTCATCAAAATCCTATCCTTCAACTTGTGCATATCCTTTATAGACCAATCTGGCTTTATTTCTAACAATTTGTCCTTTTTCATTCATTTAATTCTTGAACATCCATTTAGAGCCTATTACATTCTTATCTTCGGGTCTAGGAACAAGCTCCCAAGTATTGTTCTTCTCAATCTGATCAAGCTCTTCATTTATAGCTCTAATCCAATCATCATGCTTGTTGGCTTCATCAAAAATTTTAGGTTCAATCATAGATAGAAAAACAACGTGAGATTGTTCTGAATCTTTAATCAATTTTCTTCTTGTCTGAACTCCTTTACTTATATCTCCAATTACCTGATTTTTAGGATTATTCTTTCTAACAATTCTGGGAGGTGATTTTGTTTCTTTCTGTTGATTTGTGTCAGCCTGAGTATTTGTGTCTTCATCTTATTCAGATTCTTCTCTTTTCGATCTTTGGACTTGTTCATCTTCAACTTCAACTATATATTTTATGCTTGGTTCAACACTACTTACATTTCGTACTGGGATTTCATCAACTTTTATGTTGATACAATCAACCAATATATGCAGCCTCTTATTATAACATCTGTATCCTTTGTTATTTGTAGCATAACCTAAAAAGATACCTTCATCGGCCCTGTCATCATATTTGCCAATATTTTCATCATTATTCTTGATATAACACTTGCTCCCAAAGACTTTAAAATGTTTGATTGAAGCAGGTCTTCCAAACCATAGTTCATAAGGAGTCTTGTCACTGTGTGGCCTAAGATGAGCTTTGTTAAGGATATGAATAGTTGTATGGATTGCTTCCACCCAATATGTCTGAGCAATATTCCTTTCATTCATCATTGATCTTTCCATCTGCTGAACTGATCTATTTTGCCTCTCAACTACTCCATTTTGTTGTGGAGTCCTTGGAATAGTATACTCTCGTTTGATCCCATGTTTATCATAGAACTCTTTGAAGTTCCATGAACTAAACTCTCCTCCTCTATCAGACCTTACTTCCTTCAATCCTTTTCCTGTTTGATTCTCGGTCAGAGCCTTAAACACTTTAAATTTTTCAAATGCTTCATACTTTTCTTTCAGAAAGGCAACCCATGTTAATCTAGAATAATCATCAATAATCAACATGAAATAGTTTTCTTTTCCTGTACCTTCCTTGCTAGATGGTCCACATAAATCCATATGTACTAACTGAAGAGGTTTTTCTATAGAAGGAAAGTTCTTAGCTTTAAACTGTGTTTGAATAAGATTTCTTATTTGGTAAGGTTTACAAACAAAATCATATGGCTTTGATATATTTGGAAGATATTTTATTACCCCACTGGTTCTAAGTTTGATTATATGATCAAAATTTAGATGTCCAAGTCTCCTATGCCATAGCCAACTTTCATCATACTTGCTTAAGTGATAGTCTTATTTTTCTTCTTTTAACACATAGACATTGTTTTTTGTTCTTATGCCTTTTGCAATCAACTGTCCTGAATTCACGGACTTTATTCTACAATCTTTAGAAGTAAAAACAACTTCACATCCTCGGTCACACACTTGACTGACACTAAGCAGATTATGTTTCAGACCATCTACAAACAACACATCTCGAGCTTTCCCTTTGCCATTACTCAGACTTACCATTCCTTTACCTTTTATTCTTCCTGGTGCATCATTTCCAAAAGTTACATTCCCTAATTTTCTTTCACGTATAGTTAGAAACTTACTTATTTCTCTAGTCATATATTTGGAACATCCACTGTCAATATACCAGGGATTCTTTTGTCTTTGGGCTGATAACACTAATCCACACTGGTCATCTTCTTTCTTCTTCCAAACCTTGAAATTTTCAGCAGCAAGATTCAAATTTGGCTTATAGTTCCTTAAGCAATAGTCTGCAACTTTATGTCCATAATTATGACAGGTGTAGCATTCTGGTTCACTGAATAACAGATCGTACCGATTGTTATGCTCATAACTGTTGTTATGTTTCATCTGCGTTCTTTTCCCAACCATCTCATGATTTATAGTTTGTGGTTGTTTGTTACTTGTTTGTCTCGATCTTTGTTGTGGCAGATAAATATTCCTTGAGTATCTTGATTGCTCATATCTAAATCTTAAAGAACAATTTACAGCTTTGTGACCAAAGTTAAAACAGAAAAAACAATATCCATAGAAAAATCCTTTGTACCTGAAAAAAGATTGTTTTCTTTGAGCGGGTCGATATCTTCCATGTTGATGATTTCTTTGATCTACAGTTTTGGTTCTGGTACTCTTTCTTTCATTCTTTCTTGGTGGTTGATCATTTTTCTTTGTTTCTGCAGAGTGGTTGTTGTCAATGATTGTAGATTTGGCAAACTTGATGGATTCTGTATTACTTGAATGATCACTACTTGATCCTTCTTCATAACCCAAGCCATCTTTCAACTTTGGATTCATTTGTTGATTTAGAATGGAGGTTAATCCTTCTGAGGCTTTAATACTTGACATATTTTGGTGATATAATGCCTTAAACTTCTCCATCTCTTTTCTGGTTTTTACTATCTCTACTTCCAAGGCTTCACATCTCGCTTTCTTCTCTGATAACTGTTGTTTCAGAATATCCTCTATTTTCTTTGTCTCTTCTAACTCCACTTTTAGTAAGGAAAAATCTTCATCAGGTTTTTTACCAATCATTTCAAACTGCATCAATAATTGCTTTTGTTTTCTCTTCTTAAATCCAAGTCTGTCAATTTCTTCCAAAGCACTGATTAATTCACCTTCCATATCCACCACAGCTTCTTCATCATCCATGTCACCTCCTGTGTGTTTATCATCAAGATCTCCCATAACCATAAGCATAAAATCATTCACTTTGTCTTCGCAAGATGAATCACTATCTATGTCTTCTGAGGAGTCATCATTGTTTGCACACAAACTTTTCTTTTTACTATATTTCTTAAATTTGTATTTATTTTCATCATCAGAGTTCTAGTCCCTTTTTCTTGTAAGAACACTTAGATGCAAAATGACCTATCTTACCACAGTTAAAACATTTGAAGGGCAGCTTGCATTGATATTTTCCTAATCCTTTCTTAAACCTTCTCACAAATTTTGCCTCAATATCATCTAATTTTGAATCAGTATTCTTGTCTTCTTTAAAAGATGTTTCTCTAGTGATGGATTTATCTTTGCCAATTCTCATTTCATATGCAGTTAGAGTTCCTAGGAGTTGATCAATAGACAGAGTTTTAAGATCATTTAATTCTTCTATTGTAGAAACTTTCGGATCAAATCTATCAAGTAGAGATCTTAAAATCTTCTGAACTAAAAATACATCCTCAATCTTCTCACCAAGACCCTTCATGGCATTCACAAGCTCTTCAACTCTTAAAAAATACTTACTTATTGTTTCATCCTCATTCATCTTTAGTTGTTCAAATTTCAATCTATATGTTTGAAGTTTGGCATCTTTTACTTTATCATTTCCTTCATAACTACTAATAAATTTATCCCACATTGCTTTGGCATATTCAAGATGCATCACCTTTACAAACTCAGCTTCGGCAAGTCCATTCAAGAGAGCATTCATTGCCTTAGCATTAAAGCTAAATTCTAACTTATCATCCTTGGAAGCTAGCACAACAGGCTTTATGTATCCAGTCTCTACTACATCCCAAACATCAACACCTAAGGCCATTATGTATGTTCTCATTCTAACCTTCCAGAAGGCAAAATTTGTTCCATCAAATAGAGGAGGCTTATTGGCTGAAGTCCCTTCATGACTTGTCATGTTTAAGCTTACAGATCTACCTTTAAATAAAAGAAACCTGCTCTGTACCAATTGTTGAAATTACTAAAACAACTAAGAGGGGGAGGTGAATCAGTTGTTACTGTGCTTAAACAATATATGACTATTCAAACAATTTTTAATCTTCTCCAAGTGACCATCAATATTATACAAGATATTAACAACATAAATAATGAACATCAGTCACACATAAGATATACACAGAGACATATTTTCATGAGGAAACCCATAAAGGGAGAAAACCTCTTCTTCTTCGAATGATAGGCAGTCTTTTAAGTTATGTACATCATCTATCTTTGAGCACCAACTCAATGTGAGGCTACCACCTCTGTTTTACAAGCTCCAACTTATTGAGAGCACCAACTCTTTAGTTTCTCTAGCACCCACTAGAAGGAAGCATCAACTCCCTGAGTGTTTCAGCACCAACTGGACTTATACAAGCACCAATTTGCATACAGAAAACTCTTTGTTTTCCCTAGCACCACCCTGCCACCCTGTTTTCTAGCCACAACTAGATGAAAGCTACAACTTCCAGTATCCAAGCACCAACTTGAATAACAGAGGACTACAGTCCTCCCTAGCACCTCCCTACCTCCCTGAATATAAATAAATGATTGATTAACCAACAATACAGATATATCAATTATTACCACTCCTCTGTTCTACAAATCTTCTTTGTTTTGCTATTCTTTTGTTTTGTTCATACTTGGCTTGACTTATTGTCTTTTTCTATCTATTCTTTCTTTGTTCTTCTCATACTCTTTGGTATGTGTACATTCTGCCCTCTTCACTATTTTTGTTATGTTCATCTTTTGTTTCTCATCTATGAATTTGATCTCACACTGTGCATACTATGATTTTCTTTTCTCCCGGTTCAACTCATTTTTCAGTGAGAACCGCCAACCTAACTCAGTCATGGCGTATTACCTTTATACAATCCTTCCATTCAGTTACACTTCGAATTTCCAAAGAAACGCCCGAGCAACCGAATCGCCAATCATCCAAGAACCATGATTCAGTTCTGCTAACTAAATCGTAACTGATCAATAATCTGTAAAGTGAAACAGTAACGATTCGATCATATTCCCGATTAATCGACATCGTTGGATTACATCTGCAAGATCTCATGTTTATCCCATATGCCCATTGGTTGTGACCGAACGCTAAACAGAAAGTGATTTCGCGATTTCGCGTTTTGGATGATTGTTTATGAATCAGCACGATTTTCCCAACAAGTGATCTCCGAAATGGAGCTTAGTTGCTAGCTCCTTCCCTTCTCATGACCACCAGCAGTGACCAAGCGCTTATCCAGAAGGCGCTCCGCGACTCGCGACTTCAAGGATCTTGGTATGAGGTGTCTCGACTCTACCAAGTCGCAATCTCTGAAATGGAGCTTAGTTGTACTAGCTCCTTCCTCCAGCCTTCGACGATGTGACCTTGGCCGTGACCACGGGCCAAACATCCAAGCGCTTCGCTTGCCAGATCAACAATCCAAAACTTTTCTTCGATCTGATGGCTCAGATCCCATCGCAACTTCACATATCGCGAGTTCCTATGTCACACTCCTTTGACTCCTCCAACTCGCGAGTCAAGGAACTACTGATCGCTCGCCACGTGTCCTCTGGCTCCAACGGCCAGGATTGTTTCGCAACCTCGCATATCGCGAGTTCACATACCATGCTCCTTTGACTCCTCCAATGTGCAAGTCAGTGAAATTCCAATCGCTCGCCACGTGTCCTCTGGTTCCAACGACCAGGATTGTTTCGCGACCTCGCGTATCGTGACCTCGCGTATCACGAGTTCACATATCACGCTCCTTTGACTCCTCCAATGTGCAAGTCAGTGAAATTCCAATCGCTCGCCACGTGTCCTCTGGCTCCAACGGCCAGGATTGTTTCGCGACCTCGCGTATGGCGAGTTCAAGGATAGCATTCGGCCTTATCTTCTTCGTTGTTATACTGGATCCGACGGCTATCGGTCCTCGACGCTCAGATCCAACATCTGAGATCTGTTCTCCTCTTTTGTGGACGACTCCTGTTTGTATTCAGATCTGACAGCCATCGGGTATCAAGGAAAGGTGATCCAACGATCATTGTTGCATCTTCCTCTTGAGCTTACATTGTTGTTCGTGCCACTGTCACATCTTCCCTTATTCTTGTTTGTCATCGTCGTGCGCTACTGATATTGCCATCATTGACAAACAAGCATACTCTCGTCGTGTTGATTTTGCCATCAATGACAAACAAACATACTCTGCCTTCTGTCTGTAAACATGCCAACATACGATGGTGCTTGGCTTCTGTTGGCTTGCAGAAAAGGTGATGAACAAAATGAAGTAGCAAGGTATCAGGTTAATTGTTGTCAAGGTGGAGATTGTTAAATTTGGTGACAACGAATTCTTCCAAGGATAGATTTTTTATCCTATTATTCAGCGTTGGTTGTAACTAATAAGACCAAGTTAGAATATGGGTGAAATTGCATTTAATAATCAGTTTCCTGTGTAAATGTTTTTTAATTTATGTAAGCCCGTAGAGGCAAATAAGAGAAGGGAGGATGTGAGATAGAAATATGAGAGAACTTGCAAGTCTGTTGTAATCTCCATGATCTGAATAATAAGACAACCGATACCTATGCTTGGTGGACGTAGCCCAACGTTTGGGTGAACCATGTGAAATCTTTGTATTTCTTATCTGTGTGATTGTTGATTATCATATGTGAATTGTGTTTTCCGCATTTGCAATTCTAACAATTCATGTTGCAAACATCCCCTTGTTGGTCGAGTATTCCTTACTCCAGGTGAAAATTTGGTGTCGTCTTGTTCAAATAATGTAATTGCGAAGAGCATTCTTATTATTTTGTTATTGGATTAAATCCCCATTGTGGATTAATCATGTTATTATTATTATTATTGTTATTGGATTAATCCCCATTGAGGATTAATCATGTCCGTAATTGTATAAGGACCAAATCCCCTTTTGCGGATTGGTCATCGGACAATTACAATGTGCA
>ML777602.1:612223-626472 GCA_009831015.1 Picea engelmannii | reverse complement strand
GCATAGTGTCTATGAGCAATTAATTGTTTGATATAGTGATCTTTGATGCACATGCTTAGGTGGCTCATTTATTGATTGGATTCGCTTATCGTAATGTTATGACTTGAGATCCTTGGAGAGCGTGCTTGTTTGTCTTTGCAGGACCTAGCTGGTGGACAGCTTTGGAAGAACAAGCCTCGCTTGGGTTGCCATGGGGCTTGGAGCCCACAGGTAGAGGTCCTGCATGCCGGATGAGGAAGATAAACTTGAAAGGCTTTGAATATGACTTGGACGATGTAGCCTAGCCCCCACATGCCAAACGTTTGGCCTAGGAGAGGCAAAACATCTCCTTTTTCAGCATGATGTCACCTAGGGGGTTAGGGCTTGGTGGTGAGGTGACATACATTGGCACTTGGACGTTTTGAAGGGGCTTGAGCCTTCATCATGAAGGAAGTTGTTGGATGCTTAACATGTGGCTATGGGAAGCCTCTCTACTCTTCTCCATCACCAACGACCTCCTCCAAATGCCAAAACGTCCCCTAAAGAGGTGACGTCCTACTGAAATTAGGGTTTTATTTGTGCAAAAGTGAAATTTTAAATGAATTGTTTAATATTAATTTGTTAAGGGGGCAGGATTAGGGTTGTTGACCCCTAATCTTGTGGTTTACCCCTAAATATGTGGACAAGTCACCTTGGTGACATTTTGTATAAATAAGAGATCATAAGATCTCATTTTAACAAAACTCTCCCTCTTGTGAGAAGACTGGATCTGAAATTTTCACTACACTTGGCATATTTATCTCTTGTGCACTTGTTTATGGCCATCTCTTGTGAATGGTTGATGGAGTGAGGCGCTAGCCTTGGATGAATGCTTTCTATCTTTTATGGTCGATTATCTTAGCATCTTCCTTGATTTTGGTATGGTCTTCTACTCTTATGCTATCATTTTTTCAAGTCAAGGATTCTTGTGCTAGGACCTAAGTGGGAAGTAAAAGTGTTTATACCCCCACTCTAGTCTCCATCATTTATTACTTAAAGTTCATTGATGTTGCAAGGGTTTGTTTGAGGGAGTAAAAGGATTTACACCCCTCATTCTCAAACCCTAACTAGAGATACTTGCCTTGGGAAGTAAGAGGATTTACACCCCCAACGAAGTAGCATCTCTAGTTCATTTATTTGACTCCATTAACCCAATATTAACAGCACTAGTCATCCTTCTTTTGCATTGGAGATATAAAATCATTGCCTTGGGAAACATGAATGTTTGTCTTTTGAAAGACCTCTTGCTTGGAGTTGGTTTACCACATTGAGAGGACTCTTCCCCTACTAGGGCGTCCTCTCTCTCCCACTACATTGATTGTTGTTACAAACTTTAACCTATAGCCATTAAGGTTACATAACCCTAGCTACTAACTCTCTCTTAACTCCTAACCTAACCCTAGACTAGCTCATAAATTTTGCTCACAAACTCTACTAAATAGGGCACATCTTTTGGGCTAATTGTTGGCATCTTTTGATGGTGTAACTTGCTGATATAAGTGACTGAAAGCTACAGCCATAAGGCTGCAATTTTCTACAGAAAATACATGTTGCAACAGCTTGCTTTGTTTAGCCTCAAAGTGCCATTTTTCAGTCATAATTGATTGCCTAATTCATTGATAAAATCATTGGTTAATCTTACGCTTTTATATGCTGATTTAGATGTCTTATTTGCTGATATAAACTGTTATCCATTGCTGCAAATTAAGGACAGCAAGCTTAACTTGTTGATCCATACTAACATTTATCATTGCAAGTTGGATTTTCTTGTGTCTCGGGCAGGTACAATCATCTGGAGAAGTACTACACCTTTGGGGCAACAATCCCTTTAGTTACAAGGCATCTCTTTCCACATTTCACTCCATTTAGATTTGACCTCTAGGGGCTCCACTTCCATCTCTATCCATCACCATCTCATTCCCCCTAGGGTCACCGAGATCGCCTCTGTAGAGTGACCCAGTCACCCTTGAAGTGTGGGGCCTACATCGAGGTGACATTGGGTGTAGGATTTCCACGTCATAGCACTTGCTTTCGTGGTTGGGTCGGGCTTCGCCCAACCTACAACTTGTGCTATAACAATGTGCACAAACTTTTCCCTTCTTATTGTGACCACCCCCTAGAAAAATGCAAACCTAATGATGTTCATGAACCTTCCATTCAACACTATGCACCCCCTTTGAAAAGGTCAAAAAAAGATGAATCGCTCTCCTATGTCAATTGGATCAAGCTTACTCACTTGTTTAGAGCCCAATGTAATTAATTTATGGAAGCACACTCACCTATGTTGATTGGGTCAAGTTGAATAACTTGTGCAAAGCCCAATGTGCTTAATTTATGGAAGCACACATGTCTATGTTGATTTGTTCAATCTTAATCACTAAGGTGCACATAATATGGTTACGTTTATGGGATTCCTCTAGTAATGGACCACATTAATGATACAAAAACCCTAGGAAGGACTAAAAAGGGCTATAAAAAGATCCTTCACACGGGTTCATATAAATCTTTGGTCATTAAAGTATCAAACTTATGATGGTGTGGCCTATCGATTATTGTTCTTGGTCAATAAAAACTACTTAGATTCTCTTTTTGACATTAAGAAAGTTGCCCTATTTGCATCCTTGCTTCTATTGGCCCAGTTTGCTTATGGAGATTTGAAAAGAAAGGGATTTTTGAAGATTTGAATACCATTGTACATAAGAGAGCCTTGAAGAGGATTCAACAACAATAAGGGACTTACAACCATCACATCACGTCATCAATATGGATCTTCTTTATGTATCTCTTTTTTCTTATTAATATTCTCTCCCCCCTTACATTTACTTGCGTTGATTTGATATTATTGCTTGAATGTACATGCTTTGAATACATTGAATCATGCAAGTAGATGAGAAGGGATTTTACTTTGTCTCGTTAGTTAGATCTGGGGTTTTTGCAAATTGTAGAGTAGGAAACGTGTTTTACTCATCTTATGCGCGAGAATTGTGGGGCTAGAATGTTAAATTAATGCAGTCGCAAAAGCCATTCTCCGGGAGGATGGCAAAGACCCTAGTTGTGATCTAGGGCCCCCAGTACACTCCTGGGGTTCTTGGTCTAGGACCAAACAATTAGAGCCATGGAAAAAGACCCTAGTTGGGCCATGTTATCGCACAGTTTGTAGCTAGATCAAAAGGCTATAAGGAGGAGGACAAACTAGCGTAACAGGAACCTACCCCACCCAATGTCACCACAATGGGGAGGTTCTTTCTCTTTAGGGAGGTTAGGCCCAGGGGAGACGTCCCCGGTAACCTGGAGTTTTGAAGAGGCTACGGTCTAAAGGTCAAAGTAAAAGTCCCTCTTCACAGATCACCACCTAGAGAAGATAGTCGGGCTAAACAGCCAATAATGAAGTGTAGGCCCAAATGAGAACACCTGCCCGGAACAAAGCAACAACAAACTAATGCATGCAGGCTATGATTCAATGGGTTAGTACTTCATATAACTATCTGATATTAATATATAAGCAATTGCAACAATAAATATTGACAAAGTCAAGTTTGTTAATATAGCAATGAAATAATACTACTTCACCAATAAATGTCAAGATGATATAGCAATCAATGTATCTAATCAATCCTCATTCAATAAATGAAACAACCATCATCCAATTGCTCAATATACAAAGAATGTTGCGTCAAGATGAAATAACCAAGTGTGACGTCAGCTTTTAGGGTTAGTAGTTAGTTAGGGTTTTATAAAAGTTTTGAGAGTTGTTTGGCCACTTATCACTTCAACGTTGGAGTTCTAAGATCAGTGCCTAAAGGGTAAATGGAGTCAAATCAAGGGATGACGCAAAGGTTGAAGAAAAAAAGCTAAGGACTAGAGGGAAGGGTTCTAAAGTGTTGCTATGGCAGGTCCCCAGAAGCAAAACCCTAGTGGAAAGAGGCTCACTCCGGTGTTGCTAAAGCAAGGCCTCGTGCTCTTTCCTCCATCCTTAGGTCTAACTTGGCAAAACGGCTAGCATAAAGATAAATCAAGACACGAGAATGAGATGAGGGAGGGGGCTGCTAAAGCAAGGCCCTATCACCAAACCCTAGAAGCAGGACGGCCCTAGGTGTAGATAACCTAGGCCTGGGACGTCACCTCTTTCTTGACTTTTTAAAGGTACGACTAGCTCAGGGGAAGAGAGAAATGAGAGTGTAGTTATGGCTAGGCTCTTCCTTTCTCCTTCAATGGCTGAAAATTTCTCTTTTAGGGGACATGAGATAACAACCTACTTGTGTGTTTATCCCCTAGGGTTTTAAATCAACAAAGTTTATAAATAAATGCAAGAATATAAGACTACAACCATTCAATCAAGAAGTTTTGTAGAAAAAACACTTACATATCACCATGAAATAGCATTGCAAACCCTAGTTGTAAACCTTCCTTCAAGAGAAATGCCAAAAATGCCAAGAAAAGCCTTCCTTCAACAAATGCGCCTCACTCCAAGAGAACAAATACCCAAGTAGGGCACAAAAATCAGATCTCACTAGGAGAGTGAGTGATGTGTTATCAAAATGAGGATAAAACTCCTCAATATATAGTGTATCAATGACCTTTAATTAATTTAGGTCATAAAAAATAGCCGACAAGGCTTTAAACCAAAATCACATTGTTTTTACATTAAATTGTCAAATTAAAACCCTAACTGAGCTGTAATAAAGGCAAAGGCCCCTTCAAGGGAGGTGCTAGCCCCTTTCAAGGCAAATGAGACATCCAGGAGCAAAACGTTAGCCCCCCAGGGGCTTCTCCAATATGCTACACTTGCCACTGCTGCCCAGCCTGCCTCCAAAAGTGACCATGAAGCTGGATGACGTCATGGTGATGATGGGGACATTATGAGGCTTCCAAGGCCAATGTTCCACTGAAAAGGGGTCATTCCCCCTAGGCCGAGCTCTGCCAAAGTCCCTCTGGTGAAACGTCCTCTTCTTCTCCGGTGTAAAACCCTGATCAAACATTATCTCGTCTCTGCCCCACTGACGAGGTTTCAGCAACCATCTGATGGACTCTTTAGTCCCATGGAGGTTCGAACTAATAATCTCCCATGTGTACCGGTCCAAGTGGTACATGTCCGTCGGGCATGGTCCTACACATCAAAAACTACGCCCTCCATGGGCGCATTAGTCACAGGGATCATAGCAATGTCAATCACATTTCATCATTAATTTTATCAAACATATGCATAAAAACCCTGATATATCATCTAATAGCTCCAAGACATTACAAAAACCTACAATACAAGGTTGAGAAAAAGGACAAGATGCCCTATTGGGCTAGTATCCATAAAGAAAGGAAAGTTTCCAAGGGTTTTCATCCAAGCCATGTAAATGAGGTGATGTGGCTTAAGGGATGTCCAGACATACGGGTAGAGTGAGAGCTAGGGATGCATGATATTACCTGTGGGTGCCTTTGTAGAAGGCAAGTTGTACCCGTCATGGATGCAAATTTTTCCAAGCCCTTTCTTGCCTTTTATTCTTTTTCTTCTTCTTTTTCTGTTTATTCAAGGACTAACCAGAGGACACTGCCTTGGCGTGGTGACCAGCGCTGACAGTGTTACCCACAACTACTTTCACAGAGATGATAAGGCTAGCTTGCGATGAGAACCCCTTTCCCTTGGCCATACAACCAAACGTCACTGCCATGGCTTGGTAACCAAATGGTGGCAATGTCATGTTGTTAGGTACCCATGAACATAATAGGTTGCCTCGTGATGAGACCCCCTATCCTTTTGACTAGGTCTTGTTTGTTATTTTTTTCGGGTACCTCTTGTTTCTTGCTGAGAGGCTTTTTATTGCCTTCTCGGGGATCCCTAGGCAAAGCATCTCGAGGTTTCATTTCTAGGCTTTTATCTTTTACCAGCTGCTTTTACCTTCTGGGCCTTTCACCCCTTCTTCCCACAAGATAAGGTGCAACCCTACAAACAAGTCATCCTAATGCCCGGACAGGGGGAATGGGATAGATGAGCGAGGAATACAAATGGAAAAGTGGTGGTATGACGGGAGCGGACGATGGCTCTTCAGAAATCCCCCTGTGGCAAACCAAAACCTATGGGTACAGGCTTGCTAGGGCACCCAATCAATCTCCCCAAACATGATCATGTGGGTTAACGTAAGATCCAAGCAGTTGTCAGAGATAAAAGGAATTAAATGCATACATTTAAAGGTTATAATGATCAAAAGTGACACATACCATGATACCTGGACCAATTACCTCATGGAGCAAGAGCCTTCTCCGATACAAGGCCAAGCCGAAGGTGATGGATGCTACGGCTGCTGACAAGACGAGTCTGATGAAAGAAGAGAAGGATGGGCCCTCCAGGGCCATGCTCAGGTCAATCCTGCTCTCAGTACTCCATGTCTAGGACCTATGGGCCTCGAGACATGATCTCCTGGTTATCCCTAAAAATCAGGATAACAAACCCTCGATGTATTTCTAGGGTTCTTCGTCAAGAAAACGTAGTTTGATAATATAAGTCCCTTAGATGTGTTCTAGGGCCCCCAGATGGGTTCTAGGGTATCATGGTCTAGGACCAGGCAGTTTCTTGGTTAAGTACCTTTTATCGCGCAATTTGTACTTGCCCCAAAATCCCAAGACAAGTGGGTACAGAATTGGCGTAACTGAGAATAACCTATCAATGTCACTTTAATAGGAGATCCATTTCTATTTAGGAATACGTTTAAGCTACTCCAGGGGAGACGCCCTCGGTAACCTGTGGGGTTTGAGAAGGATAAGGAAAATAGTCACAAGGAAACCCTTCCCCTCTCACAGATCACTCGAATCAGAGGTTTCTTTTATGTCTTAAAGGTGAAGCAAATGAATAGTATTGTGTACCTTCCCAGAACAAGACAACAAGGAAAACGGGGCACTTTCCAAGTACCAGATGATTGTTAGTACTTCATAAGACAGTAAACCTTTGATAAAATAAGCTAGCTGATTATGAATTTGCAGCAATGCATCAGTTTGTAACAACAATTAATATCTTATAACAGCCACAAGGTTCAAGCCTTGAAATTGCTTGAAAAAGACAATAAAAAGGGACTTTAACTAGGCAAATTGATCGTAAATTGTCACAAGCAAAATTGTCAATGATAGGCTAGCTTTTAATGTCACTTTTGCAGAGATTTTGTTGCAGCTAGATGGTTGTAGCTATCATTTGTAACAGCAGCAAGTTTAAATGGTCAAAAGTGCAAGAAAATCATACACAAACTAGCACTTACCTAGTAGATTCACTAGCAATTATAACAATTGAATTTGATTGGTTCTAGAGTTAGTTATGTAGGTAAATGTGCCGAATTAATGTATGTTTAGATGGTTGTAGCAATGTTTTGCTACAACAGGAAGTTAGCTTAGGAGTTAGTCTAATTTAGGGTTAGAAAAAGTTAGTAGAGAGTTCAAGGATAAGAGTATAAGTGTTTGTTTGCTCAATCACCACTTGTAAGAGGTAGTCTATTGCTAAGGTAAATGGAGTCACTGATCGCAGCAGCAAATTCTTAAAGGAAATGTTGCAAATAATAATAATATGTTAGAGAGGACAAAAGAGGTGTTGATATCCCAAGGCCTCAAAAAAACATTTTCCAAGACAAAATTGCTACAACGTAACAAGGGTTAGGCCCTAGTGATTTTATCTTTCCTTGAACAAAATGTAATAAATTATGCAATTGGCAATGGAAGTAACGTTACTAGAGTGCTACAATGGTAGGGCTCTAGTATTTACTTCAAATTAGGTGTCCTTCAAGAGATTTTAAGATATGGAAGTTTATAGGGAAAAAGATGATAACACATGTCATTCCCCTAGGGTTTCAAGCTAGCAATTTCATAATCTTAGATATGAAACAAGTAAAAAATAACCATAGCATTCATTCACAATAAAGAAATGCAGAATTTCTACTTACTTCACCAAGAATAATCTAGCAAATCACCCTAGTTGAAGATCCTCCACAAGAAAATAGCCAAAAAGCACCAAAATTTGCCTCCCTCAAGAAGTGTGCACCACTAGTTTCAGCCAATAACCCTTAAAGAGGGCCGAATTTCAGACCTCACACTTGTGTGAGTGAAAGATGATGAAAAATATAAGAGATTTTTCCCTTATACAATAATCATGACCTTTAATTACAATTTAGGTCAAAACAGGCCGACATGGCCAGTTTACATCAAAAATCCAGTTTTACATAAAATTAACAATAAAAACCCTAATTTTGTCTTTTAGGGATGACGTCGTGCCCCTCCTAGGGTGATGTTAGGCCCCATCTTGGAATGTTAGGCCTCCAAAGTGAAACGTTAGGCCTCAAAAGGCCTCAGAAGCTGCCACACATGCCAACCAAGTCATCCTCATGTCAAAACCCTAACTAGATGATGTCAGGGGCCTTCCAAGGCCAACGTCATGGTGGGAGGGCAAGACCCCCCTAGGTCCAGGCTTGCCAAATTGTCTCTAGTGGAGCGTCCTCCCTTTTCTCCGGTGCAAGCCTCTGATATCCCTTTGCCCTTCGTTGGGGTCATAGCATCCATCTGGTGGGATTCTAGCCCCATGGAGGTCCAAACTAATCATCTCCCCATATGTACCTGTCCATCGGACATGGTCCTGCAGCAGCAACAAGTAAGCCCTCCATGGGTTCATAAGTCACAGGGATCATAGCAATGTCAATCACATCTAATAATCAAGTTACGCAAACATGTGCATCAAACCCCCCCTTGAACCAAACAAATGCTCAAAGTTGTTATGCTATTTAACAAGCCAGGTTTGGAGAGGGTCTCAGGATGTCCTATTGGGCTAATCCTCCTCAGGTGTGGGGTGTTTCCAGGTGAAGACCAATCTAGGTCATGTTACTGCATGAGACGGTGTAGGGGATGTTTGGGCAAGGGGTGCAATGATAACAGGGAAATGTAGGTCTTACCTATGGATGCCTCTATAGAGGGCGAGTTGCACCTTGTCATGGATGCCAATATTTCCTAGCCCATTCAATGTTTTTTTACTCTTTGTCTTATTGCTTTTTTCTTTCAAGATAATAGTTGGAGGACACTGTCCAGGCGTGGTGACCAGTGGTGACAGCGTTACCCGCAAGCATTTCACGGAAATGAGAAGGTTAGCTCGTGATGAGACCCCCTTTCTCCTGGCTATCCCACCAAGAGCCACTACCTTGGTTTGGTGACCAAATAAATAGTACTATTATATCGCTACATGCCCATGGACCTAATAAGCCGGCTCATGATGAGACCTCCTATCCACCAACTAGGCCTTGAGTTTTATTTTATTTTATGAGTCCCCTTTTCTTGTTGAGAAGCCTTTTATTGCTTTCTTGGGAATCCCTGGGCGAAGCATCTCAAGGTTTCATCTTGGCTTTTAACTTTTGCCAATTACTTTTACCCTCTAGGCCTTTAGCCCCTTCTTCCCACAGGGCAAGGTACAACCCTTACTAGCTTGGCAAACCCAATGCCTGAACCAATGTAGGGCATAGATGAGAGGGATAATGATGAAAAGTGGTAAGTATGGAAGGAATGGACGATGACCTTTCAAAGAACCACATAGTGGCAACCCATCCCTAAGGGAACCAACTTACTAGTGCACTATGTCATCCCCCCCAGGTATTGACAAGTTAAAGGGTATAATTTCCAAGCAAACGTCATGAAACAAAAGAGAATTCAATGCACATATTCAAACATTTTGAGAATCAGAGTGACACATACCATGATACTCAGACTCATTACCTCATGGAGCAAGACCCATTGCTACTTTAGAACCAGGCTGATGGGATGGATGTTGTTGTTGTTGATGGATAGGAGGCGTTAAAGAAAAGATGGGCCCTCCAGAGCCAAGCTCAAGTCAATATGGATCTCGGTACTCCATGTCTAGGACTTGTGGGCCTCGAGACATAATCTCCTTAGTTATCCTTAAGATAGGGGATAACATCTGGCTCCAACTCGGGGGCATGTGCTCACCGTAGAGCGCATGAGAACCTCAGCATCTTTGGCATGACCTGTGACCTACTAGATCAAAACAAAAATGATTAGTAATCTTTTGGGGTGGTGATATCACACCCGGCTCATATATGATAAAACGAAACACAAGTAAGCAATCATATATACAAATGGAAATACAACTACTCTAGCATGATATGCAGATGGTATATACAATGAATGCAAATGCCTACCTACTTACCTGTACTCACCTATGAAGTCAAGTCTTTGCCCCTTGATGGGGTTTGAGGAGGTGTCCACTAACCGATAATGGACGTCTTCTTCCTTCCAATGTGGATAGATAGCAGGCATTATTGGCTTACTTCATTCTGACTCTAAAAGGTCCAAGCCAAAACTTTGTGCATCCCTTAATATTGTCAGGCTCCCCTATCTTTGTATCCCACTCTAAAACCAAATCTCCTTGCTTGTAGTCCCCTCCTTCAGAATAAACTACTTTGTGTACTCTAGTCTATTGTGTCGAGGGAGGGGGGTGGGGTTCTATAATTAGTATATCTNCCAAGCCAAAACTTTGTGCATCCCTTAATATTGTCAGGCTCCCCTATCTTTGTATCCCACTCTAAAACCAAATCTCCTTGCTTGTAGTCCCCTCCTTCAGAATAAACTGCTTTGTGTACTCTAGTCTATTGTGTCGAGGGAGGGGGGTGGGGTTCTATAATTAGTATATCTTGTTGGTTTGGCTCAGTCAACGAATGTTCATCATCCCCTTTCCATTTGACGAAGCCAACTCCTTTCCTTCTAAAACTTATCAAATTGTCATCTTCCTGTGTAAAAAAATAGTCATCCCAGTCTTTAGAAAGGTCAAACGCATCGTCAGGATAATCACCCCAACTTTTATCTCTTTCTTGCTCCAGAATGATGGGGTGGGGTCCTATCAAAGCACTATCCCTTATGTATGTTTCATGCAAATGTAACGTCTTGTCACTACCTTGTGTAATGTTGTCCTCGTGATTGCTAGGAAGATTCTTGTCACCCTTTCCCTTGGTGCATGTTATCTCATTAATATTGTCTTCTACCAAGGGAAGAGTGGTCCAATCTTGAAATAAACATAGATCTACGGAGTTGTAGTCACTATGTCCATGATTACACCTTTCGATGTGTTCCATTCTCTTTGGCTTGTTATGCAAGGTGAAGCAATCTTGGTCCCTGACGAGGATAGTTGCGTAGGACAAGTCCAGCTGTAGACTTTCGCCCAAAGTAGTAGCCCATTCCCCATCATATCATTCCCTAGATAATATGATGGGGAAATCAAGGCAGTCAGCAAGTTGTACTTGAAGATCTTCCATCAAGTCATAGACCTTGATCCCCCTTGACTCAAATCTATGAACCTCGGTATAAGGCCATGTAACTTCCAGCCCCAATTGGTTCATAACCTTCAAACTCATCATATTGACAGATGACTCAGAGTCAAGCATGCAATTGTGAAGATATAGGTCATCTATTAGCAAGGAAGTGAGAAAGGGTGTTTGCTCATTTTGCTCAAAATGACTAGTTTGTAACAGTGTGGAAGTTTCTTCGAACGATTGTTGTTCATCTGGAGTTTGTTTTGTCAAATAAGGGATTTCAAACATTCCACGAATCCTTTTGAGTTTTTGTAAGATATAGGCCATACTAGTGCTCAGGTTGGTCCTATTGTTGCTAGGTTTTGGGAAATGTTGGGGTAGATCACCAGCATACACCTGGGGCTCTTCAAGCTTTACCCTTGAGTCCTTGCTTGTTTGGCCCAAGCATTCAATCCTAAGCTTCCTCATGTCTTGATTTTCTTAGTTTTGATCTGGCGTGAACAAGGTAAATATGGAATCTACATAATTAGATTTCTCATGAGTAGCCTTTGGGTGATAACATTCAAAATGGGAGTCTTTACATGATAAGGGCCTAGGATCATCTTCTTGTCTTGCAACATTTTGTAGGTTCAAAGTGCTCGGACAAATTTGTTCTTTTAGAGCATGAGGTTTTATTGTCTAAGGAAGTCTCATAGAAAGAGGCTTTTGGGTTTGTGATAGTGACCTTTCTAACTGAGTGATTTCTTCAAAGGTACCTAGATCCTTAGAGGGTTCATATTGTTTTGAAAAATTTAAGGCATCATTCATGTTTGAGAAACCTATGCTCCATTTCCTAGGGAAAGTATTATTTTCTTCCTCTAGAATCTCTGGGAGTTCATGCTCTAGTCCTCCCATGCTTTCCTTATTCATCTCCCAAATGTCATCATTGTTCAAAAAATTAACCTCATGGATGGAGTCGATGAACCTAAGATTCTCTTCAATCTGGCAAGCAGCGTCTTATAGGAAATCGATTCTTGAGCGTAAATTGTAATCTTCCTTCTAAGGAGTTTAGACAGTGTTGGAGAATAACGCTCTCTTGGTGAAAGTCGGGCTCAAGTTTGCTAATGAGAGTGTTGAACCTATCATTGAATTCCCTAACATCTTCGTCACTTTGCTTGCAAATTTTGAGGTATTGAGAATAAATAGAGGTCGTACTTTCTACCTTAACCCATCTCCTCGTGAAAGCTTGCTCCAAATCTTCAGGTGTTTTGAGGCTTCCACTTGGGAGTGTGTTAATCCAATTCCTGGCATTCCCAGTCTCATAAACGTCTCGGGATGTTCTTCTCCAGATTGATGGAATTCATAGCCCTCACAAAATTTATTCCAATGTGTGTTGCCATAAGATCCTACTTTCTCACGGGAATTTGGGTATCTGGGAGTCGACTTCTTCCAGAAGATCATGTAATCCCCCTTGGATATTAGCCACATCCAAAGGGCCAAAAATTTCTTCGAGAGACCATTTAGGAGAAGTTACAGGGATGACAAGGATAGGAAGAAGATAGAGTGTATACTGACATCAGACAATCTTCAGGAGATTATCAAAAAAGGTGAGGGGATCACCCTCAGTGTAGTCGCCAGATAATCCTTCTAGGGATCATCAAAGAGAAAAGAGGGAATCACCCTTAGTGGAGTCGTCAGGTAAGCTTTGTGAAGTAAAGGCTTTTGGATAAAGGCTTACCAAAAAAGTGTCGTTCAAGGAAAATTGACTCGATGATCCCCGGCAGCGGCGCCAAAATGTTATCGTGCAATTTGTACTTGCCCCAAAAGCCAAAGACAAGTGGGTACAGAATTGGCGTAACTGGGAATAACCTAGCACTACCACCTTATAGGAGATCCCTTTCTATTTAGGAGCACGTTTAAGCTACCCCAGGGGAGGAGTCCCCGGTGACTTGGGGGTTTGAGAAGGCTAAGGAAAATAGTCACAAGGAAACTCTTCCCCTCTAACAGATCACTCTAATCAAAGGTTTCTTTTATGTCTTAAAGGTGGAGCAAATGAATAGTATTTTGTACCTTCCCAACACAAGATAACAAGGCAAACGAGGCACTTTCCAAGTACCAGATGATTGTTAATACTTCATAAGACAGTAAACCTTTGATAAAATAAGCTAGTTGATTATGAATTTGCAACAATGCATCAGTTTGTAACAGCAATTAATATCTTATAACAGCCACAAGGTTCAAGCCTTGACATTGCTTGAGAAAGACAATAAAAAGTGACTTTAACTAGGCAAATTGATAGTAAATTGTCACAAGCAAAATTGGCAATGATAGGCTAGCTTTTAATGTCACTTTTGTAGAGATTTGGCTGCAGTTAGATGGTTGTAGCTAACTTTTGTAACAGCAGCAAGTTTAAATGGTCAAAAGTGCAAGAAAATCATACACAAACTAGCACTTACCTAGTAGATTCACTACTGATTATCACAATTGAATTTTGATTGGTTCCAGCATGAGTTATGTAGGTAAATGTGTCGAATTAATGTATGTTTAGATGGTTGTAGTAATGTTTTACGACAACAGCAAGTTAGCTTAGGAGTTAGTCTAATTTAGGGTTAGAAAAAGTTAGTAGAGAGTTCAAGGATAAGAGTATAAGTGTTTGTTTGCTCAATCACCACTTGTAAGAGGTAGTCTAGTGCCTTTCTAGTGTAAATGGAGTCACTAATGGCAGCAGCAAATTCTTAAAGGAAATCTAGCAAATGATAATAATATGTTAAGGGATAGAGAGAACAAAAGAGGTGTTGGTATCCCAAGGCCTCAAAAAATCCTTTTCCAAGAGAAAGTTGCTAGAAAGTAACAAGGGTTAGGCCCTAGTGATTTTATCTTTCCTTGAACAAAATGTAATAAATTATGCAACTGGCAATGGAAGTAAAGTTACTAGAGTGCTACAATGGTAGGTCTATAGTATTTACTTCAAATTAGGTG
>ML777602.1:540090-550100 GCA_009831015.1 Picea engelmannii | reverse complement strand
TTCAAAGATCACGGGAGAAGAAACTAGAAGTTTCTCGTGGCAAGAGGAAAACTTAGAGCATAGTACTTAGTACTTGCTAGATCTCTTTTTTTGTTTCATGTTTAGAAGTGGTCTCAAAAACTTACTACTTTGTCTTGAGTCTTGACTCTTGAGTCTTGACTCTTGAGTCTTTATTATGGCTTATTCTGTAAACAATGAACTTATGAACTTAAGAACATCATATGACAATTTACCTTTGAAGTTTATGATTGATGTTATGATGCTTTTATGATTGATGTTATGAATCATGATGCTTTAATGTTTAGTCCCACAAATGTTTATGAATGATGTTATATGTGTAGTATGTAGTATGTACTAAATGGTTGATGCTTTAATGATCATCGATTCATCACTAATCAATTAGTTAAATGATCTTATATCTATGTTTTCATGTTTTTTGCAATTGATTCAACATTCTTCATGTGTATATATATATATATATATATATATATATATATATATATGCATCAAAATATATAATTTTTATGTATTATATAAAAAAACGCTCCCGCTCCCGGAGATTTTTGAAAATCTGCGCTTCCCGCTCCCCGCTCCCAACAGCCTTGGCTAAGAGTGCAACAATCATATCTTCTAGACTTTCAGAAGGTAACTAACTTAGAGTAAAAATAACATTGTTGTATTTAGATGGTAGACTATTTAGCATAATGGCTTTGGCATCCTCTTCATCTACTGCAACCTTGACCTCTACTAGCTATCTAAGAATAGATCTCAGATTGTTTATGTGACTAGCCATAGTGATTTTTGTTGACCTCTTAAAATTGAATAATTATAGCTTCAGAGAAAACTTTGCATTCAACGTTTGTGCTTCAAACAATACATTCAGTGTATCCCAGATTTCCATGGATGATTTCTCCAGATCTCCATGATGTAACTTTGAATCTGAGAGAGCAAGGCCAATGATGGCTTTGGCTTTATCATCTCTACTTTTCCATTCCAGTGATTTAATTGCATCTTTGGATGTTGGCTCGATCCCTTTTACTATTCCCGCAAGGATTTGTTCATCAACTGCATTTGGATTTTTACTTTCCAAGTGTAGAAATTGAAACCAGAGTATTTCTCTAATGGCACTTCCATGATGAATGTGTAAACATTGAAAAGAAATGAACAACTGTAAACCCAAATACCTGTGCCCTCTAAACTACGAAATAGATTCCTTTTGCTTGATTTGCTTGAAAATACTTGCACGTGGTTGTTGAGAAGAGAAAAAATATCAAATGCAACTTTCAATAAGTGAATTTGTAGTCGACTCTTGAGTTTAGGTCAGCATCATGTCGGGCTCGTTTCAAACTTGATTGAAACGGTCCACACAATCTCCCACGCATTAAACAATGCACGGTTTCTTCAAATTTGTTCCAGTCAACCATGCACTTTGTTCTCAAGAAATCAATCACAATGAAGGTATCAATTGACTTCTTCGACTAGGGGTACAAACCACACTCGACTTCAATATTTCATTCGATTTCTTTAATGCAAGTTCAGAGCCGTCTCAACAACTCACATGGGGGCCCGTGTTACAGAGTCCACATCATCCAATACCTTCGTCTTCTACTTGGGGATATGGCCATTGTATAAAATAACTATGCCTGCCTATATATCTGTAAGGAAGACTAGGCTGGCTACCTATAAATATAACTCTGCAGCCCTACCTAAAGCTGCCTCTAATGCCTCAAACTCCTCCGACGGTTCTAGTTGTTGTATCTTCCCTTTATTTATTACAACACTCTTAAACATTGAAATCGCCATCTCTGAAAAGGCGGCTAGACTATCTAGCGACTCTGGTGGCTAGACTACCGATGATCTGGCGGCTCTCTATTATCATTGATACTTCATATCCCTTGGAACGTAGGCTTGCTACCCTACAGGAAAGCTCTTCAAGCAAGAAATCTCTATGAATGGCAACTGCAAGTCAATCCACCAATCGCAACTTCTGTGATTGATTTGGCTCTCCAAATGGAGGCTCTCCACATCTAGTCTTTTCAAATTCGGCCTCTGATCTTGCAACGTTGATACCATACAAAAAAATATCTAGGTTAACACAATGAAAGATAAACGAAAGGAACTCGAAGAAGATATTCAATATTAGCTCTGATTCATCATTACAATAGTGTATGCCTCTTTTATAGTAAAATCTAACAACTACTTATTTGAGACGAAGTGGTTGAGTGATTATCTCAACCATCATCAAACAATAAATCAATGCCCAACAACTTGATATTATTACATAAGTATGCCTTACAATCTAACACGCCTCCAAGACATTTTAACTATTTTAAAAAGGCATTTCATACAAGGACTCATTTCTAAAATGCAAAAACACATTTCCATCCCATGGGGTGTCATTTCCAGTGACATAGATAAAAAATCAACACATAAGAAATACCATAAGTTAGACAAACAACTAATAGAGAAAAGTGCCCAAAAGTAAGAGCGAATGTAATAGTTCCTCAAAACAAGTAAAACTAAATTCAAACAAACATGACAAAAGTGAGATGTCAATGTTAAAAATACCCTAATGTTTACTCCATTATCCAAAGTAGACATTGAGATTGAGGTCTATACATACCAAGCAATTTATCTCCTCGCCCATGACATCGACATTCTGGGGCAACAGCAAGAGCAGCTATTTCTCCACACTTTTCATCATAGAATGGAAAGAGAGCAGCACATGCAATAATTGAACCATCCCTCTGCACAACGGTGAATTTGTCTATTTCTTCAAGCAACTGTAAGAAACAAATGACAATTAGAACAGAGAATGCAGTTACTTGATTGTTCAACATTTTACAAGACTTCAGATTCAACGTACATTAAGTATTTATTAGCAATTTTCTTCTCACTTTCAACTTGCTCCTGCCATAAGAAATGAACTTCGCACAACCACCACAGCAGGTATTTATCCTCCTTAGACAGTTATAAACATTTTGTAGAATACATGTAGATGCTTCAAAAAAAATGGACTGCAGGATTTCAAACGTGCCTGCTCATTGTTCCTCTTAATCACTGCACCAGTTTCCTCCAAAGGCTGTAAAAGATGCTGTATTCCATTAATGTCTCCTGCCCCTGCTGTCCGAGTGCCTTCATACAAATCCCTGTTTTACAAAAAATAACATCTAAACAACTTCAATGTAATTTACCCCATAATCCATTAACTTGATTTAGCATAAGTAGCCAATCTAAGGAATCTTTAGTGCAAAGAAAATACCACTAGGTCAAGGATGTTGGATTAAGCATTCTAGTTTCCAAATTCAGATTTCAAAACCAAAATGGAGTTCAGCATTATCTAAAGACAACATTTTAACCACACAAGACAAGCACTAAGAAATCCTTTCCATACGAAATGATTGCAAGTTCTTTCTACAGCCAAAACACAAGCTTGTCCCATTATATCAAATGTTCAACCAAATTTTGGGGACGTGGGGACTCACCTCTAGGACATGTGGAGAGATCCCCCAAATTTTCAGGGATATCGAGGCCCCCCATGTCCCCTACATAGGGGACCCTGCCCCAATAAAAGAATATTCAAAAATAATATTAATTTTCTATGCCTCATTAATGACAAATTTATACAATTAGAGCAGCAACATCCATGATCCAACTGGCAAGTACAAAATTTGGAAATTGGTATTCAAAATAGGAGAATCATTTTATCTCATTATGAAATCATCAGGGCCCAAATCAAAATGAAACGCAATTTTACATCATATAAATTACTTCCGTTGTCATTTGAATAGTAGAGAGTTGACACTGTCATAAAAATAAAGGAAATGGAATAGAGCTCAAGCCATTAGACATGCTCAATCAGAGCCTCTAATTGGTCCTCTGTATTTGTGTCGCAGGAAGCCATCAACATCATCTATAGACAGGCAGTCTTTAGTTCAGATCAAAGTGTTGTTCTAACCTTTCAAGCAAATGAAATGAAAAAAGAATGATGCTTGCACAATTTCTCAATGAAAAAATGCTTGCTGGACCTGAAATGAACTTGGAATAAGGTAGAAAATCACTGTTGTCCACACTTTGCTGACTTTGTAAGCTGGCTATTCATAAAAACCCAACTTCTACCCCATTTATGTGCTCAAACTCGTGTTGCAGGTGAAAAATGGCAAAAGTTAAGGTTTCAAAGTGCTGTATAGTGAAGGAAAAGCAAGGGGAGGGGGGTGGGACCCCCACCTTGCTTTAGAGCAAAACAAAAAGGTTTTTGGTATCTTTTGTTTTGTGTCCCAGTACCCTCAAGTCCCAGGGGGCATCCTAGATAAGATCATTTTATGAATGTCCAACGAATGACCACGTGTGAAAATTCCCAAGCCCTAGGTGATTAAAGTCCTTGTGATCTCAATCAAACAACTAGATTGCTGAATTTAATTATTGCAGAAACAAATTTCAGACCATAGCATTAATCACACAATAGCTGGAAATCAAATAGCAGAAGCATAAAAATAAATTTTACACAACATAGGTAATTAGTCCTTCAAAACTAGTTTTTTGTTCCTTCGAAAAACTTACAAGGAAACCTCCACAAGCTGCCCAAAAAACACCTTGAGCTTGAGCTTTTACAGCCTGTTGAAAGGTAGAGCTGCTGGAAAAAAACAGAAACGGCAGTTCTTTGCTGTACAACCTGCGGTACAAACTGTATGGCCTCCACACAACCCTATTGTATCGATTCCATACATTTGTATGCATCCAGATTCCATACATTGTTGTACATATTGCTGTATGGAATTCCATATGACTGTACGACACTGTGCATGACTACTGTACGGGACTGCGTGCTGCCCGGAAATGCCTCTTTCCTGGCTGCCTGCTCTCTCTCTCTCTTTGTCGCTCAACCTGTTCAACTGCTCACATGTCCTTGTGTGTTTGAACTCTCTATCTTGATCTGTCTTTATAGTTTTAGTCGAAACCAAAACCCTAATCTATTTCTGAGATTACTCCTAGTCCAAGTCATGCATGCATGAAATACACTTTTTAGACTCAACTACTAAAAATAAGACTTTCACTTTTTAACTAAAGTAAATTACAAAATAGAATTTACTTTTTCAAAATAGAATTACTTTTTGAAAATATCTCGAACTACTTCTTGCACGTTCACACAACCTGTGCGGAAGTTCTTGTCCGAGCTAAAATTCCCAACACCACAAAGTTGGTCGATGAGACTCAAAAGTATATCCAACGTAGATACACAAGAGCACGAAAGCAACTCCTAACACTACTAAACACAGAAAGAAGAGCTAACTAACTAGCCACTAGAAATTAAAGTAGTGCAAATACAAAACCATGTTGAGCATAGAAAGCATGCATCAAGATGTGTAAAACTAGACCCAAATTTTGGTTTTGGGTGGGGTGGGGGAATGAAGAGGCACACCATCAAAGTGATTAATCACTACAAAGGGGTCGATGTATTGCAAAATAATGTCTTCTTGAGAATATCTGGGGCAAAGGTAGAATGGTTGTGTGACCCTAGGGGAGACCTAGATCGAAGAGGTCCATCAATCTCAACATTCAAGGCTAGGGGGGTGGAAGAATCTCCAAAGGAAGACTAGTTGTTGGAGCATTTCTAGATAGCAGTAATCTATATAGACCGAGTCTGGCCCTGGGATCTTCTAGAGTTGATCTATCCATTGCCCTGATGGGATCCATCCCGGGATCTAGAATTAGAGTTCCTTAAAAGTCCCATGGGGGTTTATTGATCCATTGAGGGGGAGAGGGTTCTAGAAGAATTTTGAGGTCTCACTTATGTAGTGGCTAAAGTGTTATGGGCCTCCACTTGTCATTCACTACAACTTGCAAATGGGACAAAAAGGAAGAAGACAATGATCCTACATACGAGATCCGGTTGGGGAGGACCACGCAAGCACCACAATTTATGCCCTAACACCTCCATCATGAAAAGAGTTGGGCATTTTGATCTGGATAGCAAAAGGTGGAGATAAATGCAATGAAACTGCGCTTTGATCTCATGATAAATGGGCCATTTAAAGATAAGGTGCTCCTTCAACCTACAACTCTATCTGGTTAGACTGTGTTTTAATGTTGTCTAGTGGCTTGATGTTATTTTGTACTTAGTGTCATAATGATGATCATTATAACATCATTTGTTGGGCACTTATTGTTAGAAATAGTGAAAATTGAAAAACATAAAAACTTTAAAAATTTTATGTTCACTAGATCAGCATAAAGAAGAAGACATATAAACAGATCTGGAAACAAACAATATTTCTGAGTATGAAATTAAACTTTTAGCTTACCTCCTGATTGAAAGAGAGATGTACCTGTCACATATGTGGATGTATGCCTCTGTAAATATGCTCAGACTTAGTTTAGGTTCATGGACCAAACCTCTAGGGTTTGATCTCTTTCAAAGAGGACTGTGGGACAGTTTTGCCATAGATAGGAACCCCCAAAGAAAACAGCAATAAAACCACAGTCTGAACAGCAAATAACCCCAGCAGAAAACCCTCCAATAAACAGTGATTAGGCACAGGAATGAGATCTGAATAGGTTAGCAAACCCTCCACTAGCAAACTGTAGAAAGCCCAGAACAGAAAACTGGGACAGCAAGTTGAAAACCCTCCATAGTGAACTCAGCACACCACGCGGCAGTCCTAGAAAGGATCCGTAAATACCAAACAGCAGAGGAGAGAGCCCTGATGGAGGCTGCGGCACCTGTACACAGGTTTGTGGCCTTAGAAGGAGATCCGGCACCCACAGGAACAGGTCCGGCAGCTCTAGAAGGTAAGTCCGGCAGCCCTAGAAGGCACCTCACAGTTCAGAAGAGGCAGATCCAGCAATCAACCATCAGCAGACTCCTAAAGGAGAACTTCCAGCCAACCCAGAATAATTCAAAACTGAAACTGATAAACAAAGGAGAGGCCGCCCCAATCAAGAGAGAGTATTCACTGAGGTAGCCGCAGCAAGGAGAGTGAGGAGAGAGTGAGTGAGTGTAAAACACAATAGGGTAGGGTCTAATTTATAGTTAGGGAGAGGGGTTAGGGTAATTAGGATTATAATTAATTATTGACATTTAATTAATATAAATATTAATTAATACATCAATTAATATTTAATTAAAACCCTAATTACATAAAAACCCCAATCACATAAATAAACCCCAGTCACATAAAATAAAACCCAATCACATAAACCAAGAGGGAAAGCAAAACAACAAGGGGGTATCTGTTAGGACAAAATCAATGGGGGGTCCATAATGGCAAAACATGTCCACATGAGTCTCATAGTGACCTATAAACTATATCATCACTGCATAAGAGGGTACGTCAACAATGTGGTCATGTTCATCTTCATAAGCACTCCTAGGTCTCATGGACCATCCCGGGAAAGAGGAAGATGATCACACATCAACACATCTTGGTATTACACCAAGATCTACCTGAACAAAGATCAAGTTGCCCCAGAACACATATGGGGGCCCTAGAACACATCTAGGGTCTTATCCACCAAGGTACAAGACCAAGGATCAACCCATGCATTAAGCAAGGGTTCCCTGGAACACATACAGGGGCCCTAGGCACATCTAGGGACTTATACCAACCACCAAGGAACACATCCAAGGATCAATCCAGGCACTGAGCAAGGATTCCCTAGAACACAGTCAGGGGCCCTAGACACATCTAGGGACTTATATCAACCACCAAGGAACATATCCAAGGATCAATCCAAGCACCGGGCAAGGATTCCCTGGACCACATCCAGGGGCCCTAGACACATCTAAGGACTTACTGCTTGGTCCAAGACCAAGAACCCCAGTCATATACTGGGGGCCCTCACTAGGGTCTTTTTCCATGGCTCACAATGCTTGGTCTCATACCAAGAAACCCCAGGAGTGTGTTGGGGCCCTAGTCCATAGCTAGGGTCTTTTCCATCCTCCAGAGAATGGCTCATGCAGCTACATTAATTTCAACACTTATACATGTAACATGGCCTCACTAGACTTTTGTAAGTTTTAGGGAGTTATTTGGTGGTGACCTGTCTCTTAGGTAATGATAACCTACACTAATAGGTCATTCTTATCCACTACTTCTCCCTTATCTCTTGACGAGCTTATCATCGACCTTTATGGATTGATTGATCTCCACCCTTGATTGTGCGTTATGATCAATGGTCCAGGTTTCTAATGGTTACTATAAATTGAGGCAATTGGTCTTGAATCCAAAAGAATGGAGGGTGGCTTATGGTATTGATCATTAGCCTAGACCCTAGGGGTCCTTAGGATAGATCATCCATATGTTTGAGACTTGTATGGATCCCATTTGAACTCCATATATGTGTGCACTCTAGCAATCATAATTGGGAGATTTATATGAAGAATAGAAGGCCTTGCTTATGTGGATGTTTCTCCACCTTGGGGTTTTACAACATAAATTTCTTGCATCCTCTCTTTTATTTGTTTAGATCTACTTTTGTTTATTTGATTCTTTCCATAGGAGTTTAGATAGAATAGATCTTGGTAATATGTTTCTACATATGTTCCTCATCTTTCATATCTCCTGTAACTTGTGAGTTACATAGTTGGCAAGTCTTCTCGCACCATGGAATGTGGTGACCTATCTCAACCCACCGCTAATGGGAGCCCACTCTAAACTCACCAAGGGAGATATAGTGGTCGTGAAACCAATATTTTCTTGTATACTCGCATATGACAATAAGAGCATCCCTCCACTGCATAATGTGCTCGAAATGCAATGCCATCTTAGAGCTACGACCTTCATGGGGGTCAATTCAAGTGGCTTGGATGTACTACCTATAGATATCCTTTGTAATCCCCTTGTTCATGTCTTGTTTGGACAATAGAAGTTGACATGGAGCGTCCAAGGGGTACTTGAAGGGGGGAAGTTGATCAATATAAATAGCCATTAGCTAAAGCAATCAAGAAGCCTCCGAGAACCAACAACAACTCTGCCCAAGGGGCCCTACTAAAGCAATATCCTCTGAAGAATGAAGGTCTAGATAGGGATGACCATCCTTACTGGAAGCAAGGTCTCTCAAGGTTTGAAATCTGGGAAGAAAGCAGTCAAGTCCCTTTCAACATCTATACTCTATGAAGAAAGGAGATAAGTCTAACAATGGCCTCAAGGCATAGAGGATGGCTATTGAATTCCACCTAGATGATGGGCTAAGAAACTATATGGTTGCAATGGATGAGCATTACAACAAAAGGGTTTGAATTCCCTATCTCCTACCCACATTATCCTAAAGCAAGCTAGGTCCTCAAACCTCATGACCATAAAGGACCAAGGGTACCCTCAAGTACCAAAGGCATTCCATTTCTACATGGGACATCTCCAATGAAGTCCCCAAATACCCCAGGTAAACTTTAGTAAGGAATTATGCAATGAAGATCCTACATCCAAGTACAATGGGAAGCATAGGGGACACATCCCCCTAGAATATGCAAGATTTCTTTTGACTACTGTTGAGTTCTGGTGTACCAAGGGAAGTGGTCCCCTTGTGGTTGTGGGTCTCTAACCACAAGAGGGAAATTTTTGACCCATTTTGCCTTATACTTTATGTCTAATTTCACTGTGACATTTTCCTAAGTCAAAAGGGTGAAATTTGTCACTTGAGTGAAAAGTGACTATTAATTCACTTTGTGGGTGAATTGGAGGACATAAAGTGAACTATGGAAACTTAACCCAAAGTGGGTTTTGAGTTGAGATTCTTTTTGAGAGATCTCAACCATGGATTAGATATGGCTTGGAGTGATCCCAGCCATTGATCTTTTAGATTTCCTTAGGATTCCTTAAGAGGGGCGCATAGGGAAAAAGGAGGCCCATTCCTTCATTTGTTCACTTGGAGAGTTTGGAGAGGAGCAAGAGGATGAGAATGAAAACATTGGGAGAGGAGAGCTTGGGCACCATCTTTCATGGAGGGCGCAAGAAGGCTTAGGGCCTTGTTATCGCATGGTTTGTAGGAAAGGGCCAAGGGCTTTGAAACCG
>ML777602.1:487410-504011 GCA_009831015.1 Picea engelmannii | reverse complement strand
TCTAATGCATACATAAGAGGGTTATAATGATCAAATATGACACATACCATGATACCTCGGACCAATTACCTCATGGAGCAAGAGCCCTCTCTGATGCAAGACCAGGCCGGTAGTGATGGAGGCTGGTACGGATGACAAGACAAGGCTGGCTGAGAAGAAGAAGATGGGTCCTTCAGGACCATGCTCAAGTCGCTCCTGCTCTCGGTACTCCATGTCTAGGACCATGTGGGCCTCGAGACATGATCTCCTAGTTATCCCTAGATATCGGGGATAACAGGTCACAATGGTGAACACCATGGGGACTTGGTTGGTAGATAGTGGAGCTTCTAGTCATATGACAGGATCACAGGAGTCACTCACTAGTTTGTCAGAGGAGAACTTTGGATTGCAGGTGGAGCTTGAATACCAAGTATACAGTCAAGGGTGTTGGGACAGTTGCTCTTCAACTAAAGTCCGGGAAGCCTCTCAGGATGAGTGATGTGTTGTATGTACCAGGATTTAAGAAGAACCTAATGTCTATCTCTGCCATGGAGGACAGAGGGTATGTTGCATTCGTAGATGGAAAGGTTCTTGCTTGGCCGAGAGGATCGAGCCTTGACTCAACAAAGGTCATTGGTGCTCATGATGGTAGTCCTTATAGGTTGACCGGACAACCAGCTCAGGTCTTGGTACATGACAGCGATAGTCTATGCAAGCTTTGGCACAGGAGATTGGGACACTTGCATTATAGGGCTCTGCCAGTATTCAGAAAGATGGTTACAAGTCTTCTAGAGATTGGTGCAGAGGACTAGGGTACAGGTAGGAGTTGTTCCCTTGGAAAGAATGCCAAGGATGCTTTTCCGAGCAGTGATAGTAGATCCAAAAAAATCTTGGATCTAGTACATTCAGATGTATTTGGACCAATGTCAGTTCCATCTTTGAGCGGTTATCGATATTATATGACCTTCATTGATGATTATTCCGGGAGGACATGGATCTTCTTCATGAAGACCAAGGATGAGGTCCTCAGTCAATTCAAGGAGTTCAGGGCTCTGGTGGAGAATCAGACAGGGAAGAAGATCAAGATCTTGAGGTCAAGTAATGGGGGCGAGTATACATCCAACGAGTTCAGGGATTTCTATAAGGAGGCGGAGATTAAGAGGGAGTTGACAGTACCTTTCAACCCACAACAAAATGGGGTTGCAGAGAGGAAGAATAAGACCATAGTAGAGGTTGTCATGGCGATGTTGAATGACCAGGATCTACCCATGATGCTTTGGGCAGAAGCATGTAACACGACAATTTATGTTCAAAACAAGAGTCCTCATAGGATCTTGGAGGACAAGACTCCTGAGGAGGCAATCACATGAGTGAAACCAGAGATAGGGAATTTGAGGATCTTTGGTTGTCCAGTTTACATCCATGTTCCTAAGGAGAAGAGGACGAAGTTAGAACCCTCTGGAAGGAAGGGCATGTTTGTGGGATACAGCGAGACTTCGAAAGCCTACCGGATCTACATTCCAGGACAACGGCATATTGAGGTTAGTCGGGATGTCAAGTTTAAGTAGGATTTGGTTTTCAAGAGGTCCCATGAGACCACAACAAATGGTGAGGAACAGGAGGCTCCAAAGGTTGAGGAGAGTACAAGTCCATCTAGAAAAGGGGATCAGCTTTCAGACCATGAGGAGTCAAAGGAGTTAGTGGATCTAGTAGACCCTCTTAGTGACGAGGACATGATGCCTAGATAGATTTGAGACACCTTGAAAGATGCAGAGGGGCATACGGCACCCAAAGACACTTTCAGGGAGAGAAAGACTATGTGGAGGTTTTCGAGCTATGTGGCACTTATGAGTAACATCATTGATTTAGAGCCTTCTAGTTATCAGGAAGCAACTATTCAGTAGGTCTGGAAGGATGCCATGATGGAGGAGTATCAATCCATCATGAGGAATGATGAGTGGGACACAGTTCTGAGACTAGAAGGGAAGTCTGTGGTGACTTCCAAGTGGATCTATAAGATCAAGCATACTGCAGATGGTAGCATCGAGAAGTATAAGGCAAGTTTCATGGCGAGAGGGTTCTCCCATAAAGAGGGAGTGAACTACGAGGAGACCTTTGCTCCAGTCGTCGGGTATACTTCTATTAGGGTTGTTATTTCTCTTGCTTCAATCATGTGGTGGAGGATACATCGGATGGATGTAATGACAGCATTCCTCAATGGTGTGATTGAGGAGGAGGTGTACATTGAGCAACCTCAGGGCTTTAAGGTGCAAGGAAGGGAGTCTCGTGTTTGCAAGTTGAAGAAAGCCTTCTACGGACTCAAGTAGGCACCTAGGGCATGGTACTCGAGGATCGACGGGTATTTGTAGAGCATGGGCTTCACTAAAAGTGAACTGGATTCCAACCTATATCTCTTACAGGTTGGTAAGGATCCTCTTATCTTGGTGTTGTATGTTGATGCATGTTTCTCACGAGAGCTGAGGAGCTCATTGCCAGGTGGAAGAAGGATTTAGCTTCGAAGTTCGAGATGAAGGGCATTGGTTTGATGCATTACTTCCTAGGATTAGAGGTGTGGCAGCAGCCGGGCGAGATCTTCCTTAGATAGGGGAAGTATACAGTTGAAATACTGAGGAGGTTTGGGATGATGGATTGTAAGTCCACGATTACACCTATGACCACTAATCTGAAGAAGTTGGGGGCTTCGAATTCAGATTTGGTGGATCCCACGATGTACAGGCAGTTGATTGGTTCATTGATGTATATAGTCAATACTAGGTCGGATATTTGCTTTGCATTCAACACCTTGAGCCAATTTATGGTTGAACCGAGACAGGTGCATTGGGTAGCAGCAAAGCAAGTGCTAAGGTACCTTTAGGATACAGTGGGATTTGGTCTGAGATATGTCAAGGATGATGGAGTGAGATGCATGGGTATTCAAACTCAGATTGGGCAGGCAGTGTTGTTGGTAGGAAGAGCACTTCTAGCGGTTGTTTCAGCCTGGGATCAGTAGTGGTTTCTTTGTTCAGCAGGAAACAAACTTTCGTGGCACTCAGTGAAGCAAAGGCAGAGTATATGGTAGTTAGTTTGGCGAGTTGTGAGGCTATTTGGCTTCGCAAGCTCCTTTCAGGATTCTCTGGTCATGAGTTGGAGCCTATGGTGATCTACTACGACAATCGGAGTTGTGTCAAGCTCCCGGAGAATCCAATGTGAGGATAGGGAGAGAAAAGGCCCGCACATGTGACAGCAGCTGCAGGTGAACAGGCCGCACGTGTGGGCCATACAAGGCGTACCACATGTGCGGTCTGTACATGTCCGTACAGCCACAGAAAAGGAGAAACAAGCTGCACGTGTGGGTTGTACAGGCAGGCCGCACGTGTGAACTGTTCTGGGCAGTTTGCAGGCCGTACAATGTGACATCAGCAACCATATGACTGACATCAGCAGACCTGCAGCAGACTTGTAAATTGTGGAATTTTTCGGGATTTGTGCTGAATTTGTAATTTTGAGAGGATTGGTTTCATCCTCAGATTTACTGGTTTTATGGTTTGCTGAGAGGGTCAGTTTTGCCCTCAGAATTTCAGAATTGTGTCTCATGTGCATGGATGATTTATCTCTGATCTTTGTATTTCCACTGCTGTAATTGTTTTTCATAATTTCAGTGTAAAATTATTTAGTGATAACAGCCCTAGGATTTACTGTTTGAGTCACTTGGAAGTAATTTTCAGATCTGAAATTAGTTGCATAAAATTTGACATTTATGCTGCATAAAGAAAAGGTCAGTGGCAATATCTGCATTCTCCAAAATCAGCTATCAAATACTCTCGAAGATATATCTGTACCTTTATTAAGAATGAGCATCTTCAGCTGTTCTCTTCAATTAGAACCATGTTTTGCCAAATCTGGAGTCTACATTGCATAAATTTGTTTCTGAAAGATACATATCTCAAGCCGTAGAATTTTGAATTCTGATATTTCTTGGGCGATGGCATCTATATCCTTGCAACATAATCACCATGCAAGATGTCTGCCTTTGTTAAATCGAAGTCAGCCAATTGGAATAAGCTAGTAGTATCTTCCTTTCATCATCACTTCTATTTTACATCTGTTCCTTGCTTTCGGTTTAAATTATTAACGATGTTTTATTAAAGGATTGTTAATGAAAATTAACAGTTCACCTTTTAGCAGATTTTAAAAGTTCAATGCACTAACAATATTTCATGAGCTTTAGATTAATCTCAGTTGCAGAGTTACCATGCACCCATTACAAATAATATTGATAAAAGTTCCCCCATAGGTTACAGCCTTTTCTTGCAATTGCTCACATACTGTACAAATTTGTCACACAGGTTCAGGATTATCTCCTTCATTCTTGGGTGATATTTGCTGCGTGACAACCTCTGAAAGTATCAAAGCTTCCCCTAAAAATCTATCCTGTATTTTCTACTATACCCAGAAAAATAATTCAACTCTTCCAGGCCAATCTAGTACTACTATATATTTGAAAGAATGATGTCATGCATACACATTACTCCCACTCGCTACAGGGCATACCTATCAGCAATATAAAGTTTTTGAATTGTGAATAAAGCTTTCTTTAATATTCTTTCCTTGTGCCTTTTTGACAAACAAAATTTACTTAGTATTATTTAATAGCGTCCAAAGTAAGGTAACATTCCTGCAATTTTAACAACTTTCAACCAAATCTTATGGCAGCTTATCTAGAAGTAGATCTACTGCTGTAATCATCTCTAAAATCACATCTCATAATTCAATAACAGGATCTAGCTCTTGGAACTTCTTCCTTATTTTATGGAAGATGCTTTCTAATTCCAAAAGGATCATGTTTTCATTGTGTATTATAGCATTCTAATCTGTTCCCAGTTTCATTCATTAACCATGAGGTAAAGGTATCCACCAAGGGGCAACCCAGATACTGGAATTTATGTCGGTCCCCAAACCAGTATATCAAATTTAACCAATCAAAATAAGAGCATGAACCTTGAAACCATGTATTACAGGTAGTATCACTAAAGTTCATAGCTCCTACAGATCAACATTAGCTTCTAGGGGATCTGCAATCTCCTTTGAAAGGAGGTAGCTATCTTTTATTGTTAATTTGTTTGTAATTTAACCAGAATCTGAACTTGGAATTTTCATTAACATGCACAAGGCCAAATGACCTAAGAATAAATTTCAGTAACATGCACAAGGCCAAATGACCTAACAATAAATTTCATTAACATGCACAAGGCCAAACGTCCGAAGAATAATTTTCATTAACATGCACAAGGCCAAATGGCCCTGAGGTAAAATGACAAGAGTTTAAACTTTACAAAAAGTCCCTGAGGTAGAATGACAAGAGTTTAAACTTTACAATAAGTCAAACACTGTCTAATAAATTTCAACAATAAATAGAAATTAGCATGGAAGAGGAAAACCAGAGCTCCTATGCACTAATTTCCAAGTTTGAAAGGTCCCATACCCTTTTCTCCTTAGGGATTTGCCTGCACCAAGAATTTCTCATCGTAGGATTGCTTCTTTCTTCAAAAAGTTGTCCCGTGGCATTAGCATTCCCCATTAAAGACATTATACCCTCTTGGATGGTCACAGGCAGCACATCTAAATCATAAGATGACTATCCCTACCTCATATGAGCTGCATATTTCAAAATCCTCATTAGACCCTTTTACATCTTCCCACTTCAAAACATAGGTGATGTGAGCATGTCCATAACTACACCATCTGATGTTTTTCGGTTCCGCTTCTAAGTATTCTTGTGCTTTATGCTCATGATTTCTATGTCAATATGGACTTCTGCTCTCTTGTGGTTATTTTACGAGAAAATGGAGCTTGTCTTCCTACTCCAAATACATGTTTAGCCCTTGCTTTGTTCTAGATGATTTGTCTGAACATCCAAACCATTCTTAGTATTATAAGGTAGAAAATGACAAGCATGGCCAGATTTTCCTTGACAAAATATAAATCATTGCTCAATGAATAGAAAAACTCAGAAGGCCCAATAAGTTTCATTCAGTGTGCTATATAAGGCAGACACTTGATCAGTGGGAATAAAAAGAAATTAAACTGTCCATCATTTTATGAAAGGGAGATCAGACTAACACCTAAAACTTGAAACTACTAAAACATTAATTAACAAGATCCTGTAAGCAATTGGAACTTCTTAGTAACAGTACAGAGAAAGGTTTATGTAATATATTATAGAGATAGTCTTCTCAAACTAAATACATAATAGCGTCCATACGATTAATTAGGACATTCATAAAGATGAATTTCAGGACGAGCAAACAAGAAATATATGTACTGTAGGCTTCAAAACAAGGACAGGACATTTTAACCAACAAAATAAGGGATTCCATTCGCTTCTTTATGTCAATAATACTGTGAAGCCTATCCTTAGCAATATGAATTAAATAAGAGTTATAGCTAGGATCAGCAAATAGAAAATGCCTAAAGGGACACTTGAAATAAAAAAGGAACAAACCTTGCAACCATGGTACCTATGCCATCCCTTGTGAATAGTTCTAGTAATACAGCTCCACCAACAGTACCATCCAAGAGATGAACCCTCTGTACACCACCCTGGATGTTTCACAGGTACTATTAAGCAGACATGAAGCAATATAATAATCTAAATGTCTAACGAAGAATAAAGAATACACCAAATTAGAAAATGCAAAAGATCTATCTTGTATAAATATTAAGTATAGAAGTTTATAACAAAGATTAGATATCTTTATTTTTAAAAGATCAAGCATGCCTAGTCACATAGAGAGTCTACGACAACTTATCAGAAAAGAAAGTCAAAAATAGTGTCAGGAGGCAAACCTTGAATGTATTAAGTATACAATACATAGTGGAAAATTGAAATGATGAAAGGAAGACCAGTTAGCAGCACCAAAATAGAGTATCTGCCTTTTTTCATTCCGATGATAAGCAATATTAAATGTAAAAGTTTATAACAAATCTCAATTTTAAAAGATCAAGCATGCCTAGTCACATAGAGAGTCCACAACAATTGATGAGAAAACAAAGTCAAAATATTGTCAGCAGGAGACAAACCTTGAATGATTTAACTATAGAATACAATGTGGAAATGTTGAAAGCAAGACTAGTAAGCAGCACCAAAATAAAGTATGTGCCTTTCATCATTCGAATGACAAGCTTTTGATAAATCTCCATCATTTATCCTGTTTTTCACTGCATCTCTACATTTAAGTCAAAAAAAAATGTATAGGTTTTTTTGACAAACGCTTCTCATATCTCAATGCAGAAAGTGTGCACATTCCAATATGAGAATATATCCAATGAAGCAAAACCAACTTGCAATATTCAACTACTCAAGCATCCTTCGCCTAGAGCTGCAAATGGGGGGTATCTATTACACCAAAATCGCCCAAGACTTCCACCCAGCCCCAACCACTTTCGCTAGCACTGGTGCAAATACAAGCACCAACATGTCATTGGAGAGACTTGAACCATAGTCGGGGCAATATCAATGCCCTGATTTCACCAACCAAAGATCCACTATCGACAACATAGTTTTTAATTTTATTCAACTAACTTACAACAAGCATTATGTACGATCTGAGTGAGCCTAACAGTTAAGAACATGTGTTTTCTCCTTGGAGATCACCTATTCAACTCCAAAAGGGGATAGGGTATGTACATGCAAGCAAGCTGTTGTTTGCAGATATTTCCCATAAGGGGGAGATCATGAAATGTTTCCCAATGAGTTTCCCCATCTTGAAAGCGTGGGAAGCAAGTAGGCACACCCCACATCCAAGGGAGCACATCCGCATGCTTGTGTAACTCTAGTAAAATTATGTATGCATATGGTAAATTTTAAGACAAATATTACAAATTTTTCCAAATTTTATGTTTAATATTAAAAATCATGCACAATGTTAACATTTCCTTTTATTCAAATCACCATTCTCCCTTAATCCATCACAAAAAGTATGAATAGACAAGATACAATTGAATTTTAAAATTGTAAACTCAATTTTTCAAAGTATCGAGAGTCGAGATGCAACTAAATGTTACATACCTTATAGTACTCATGATGTGCCATAGGCATTCATAAGCAAAGGCTCAAGACAAGTCCAAATGACAAAAATTAATATATTAGATATAGGAGTTAAAAAAATATGGTGATTTGCAATCAAGAACACTGTGATACAAATGCACACACACACACACACTCCTAGGAGACCAAAGGACACAACCCTCAACTATGGATTAGACAAATTTCCTTATATTTTTCTAACAAACTTTGTAAATATCTTCCACAATAACCTTTGAATTTTCTTGTTTAGTCTCATTTTGCAAAAATTTATTTAATTGACATTGAAATTGTCAGATACCTAATCCTTGGGATTATGGTACTATAAATATTATTGTAAATATTTAATCTAGGAGAAAATGAAGAGTCATAGGTGAATAGGAACAACGATCCGACCTATGGGAACATGAAACCAAAGACCATCTCTTTGTATATATATTTGGCTTACTTTAATAATAAAAAAATAATGCGTGGAGATATTCAATCCCCAGCCTGGCAATGTTATCAGAGCGTGGTGTTTTTTTTGATAACTCCATGATCTCTACAACTTCTTTGTCCTCCTGTGCCGCAATTTGAGTGCATCAACTATCCATCTATCCCTTTTCCTCTGAAATCTACTTCCAATCCCTGCCTATGCAATGAGATTCATTTATTGCTAGTGTAGAGAAACCCTAAAATGCCTCCACACGTCCAAGAAACCCTAATCTATTGTGTCAGTCATTGGAAAGAAGACCATTGGCATTCTTTGGCATAGGTTTTCAGCGCGTTGAACGTTATTTCTCTCTCCCTCGGCATTTTTTTTAATCATTCTATAGCTGAGTGTTTCAGAAAGAGAGCTTCAAGCCTGGTGACCAATCTCTCATCTTCTTGCATGTGATGGGCCGAATTTGTTTGGATGCCCACGAAGGTGAACACCAATGATTCGTTCGTGGACTATCAAACTGTAAAATCTCCGTAAAAAGAGCTCCATTTTGACACAGGTCCAAGGTTCAACATTCTATTACCTAAGCGCCTCCTCAAGATCACCGCGGTCCCATTATAGCAAAAGACATATTGTTTCTAGGTTTTTGACATAAACTTTCTTCCTCTCACATGACTTGGAAGCCAAACTTCTATTTCATTTCCACTTCTTTTGTAGGTGCCAAGATTTTAACCACCCTCTACACGTGATTCCCTGCCATTCCCAGGTGCATATCCGATAGAAGACAATTGAATATTCAACCTCATGTTCTTCGGGTTTTTGGACCAACTCGCACAATGCTTGTAGAGTCGAGAATCGATTATAGAACCTTTGACCACTGAATTGTGGTTATCGACCTGTGTTGCGACAAGGGAGTGGGAGCAGTTGAGTTTTGTTCTAGAGTTATTCAATTCAAGTCTATGTAAGTCCAGAGAAGAGTGGCCACAAATCCACCACCATCCCACCATATTTTCCTGAAGAGTGATAACGATGCATGGCCACAAAGCCACCACCATCCCACCATCTTTGCCTGAGGAGTGATAACGATGCATGCATAAAACATGTTGAGATATTCGGTGATCAACATCAGGGTCCAATTGATCAAGCACAATAAATAGTAGATCAAAACAAGAGGGTAAAGGATCTGGAAGACCAGCATTCTTGGTTAGAGTAAGTCAACGATCATATGTGCCACATATAGGATTCATAGCAGCAACCACACTACAACATGCATTAAGTAATGCATGAATGCCAACTTTAGCAATTGTTATTGTCTGATGCTCCATAACCTCATGGATGGACACGCGATCTTGATCACTCATCTTATCAAATTCATCAATGCAAACAATGCCACAGTCAGCGAAAAACCATTGCCCCAGCTTCTAACCGGTGTTCACCCATCTCTTGGTCGGAAGTAGCCACACACATATTTTGTATCAGCAAATTTCATTCCTTGGCTCGTACTAGCAACGCACTTAATAACTCTTCTGCTTCGGTTTTCGTTCAATTTCAGGTTTGAGGGTATGGAAAAACCTAATGCTACAGCAATTCAATCCATTGTTTCAAAGAAAGAGCAACTACAAAAAGCCATTGAGGAGCTTGATGCACACAAAGATGGTATACAAAAATGCACCAAACAATGGAAGGACTTGGAACAACATTTTTCTTGTATTCATGAAGCTTTGAAGAAGAGAGTTGATGAGTTAATCGAAAAAGAAAAAGTATTTAAGGCCAAGGCCTTGGAAACTAGAGAAATGCTTGAGAAGCGAGATGAAGTCATTGTAGTTAAGGAGCAAGCTTCTTTGGCCCATGTACAAGAGCAAAAAGATGTTTCTCTTGCTGTAATTATTGAGACTCCCTTGACATTAGCTTCTTCCACCTCAGTGTTTAACACCTCTTCAACTCCAACATTTAGCAACCCGAGACTTGGACAAATTTCCTTCGATGAACAACTTGGGAGGTAGTAGGAGAGGACATGGAAAGGAATTTCAAAGACAAGGGGGGTAGGCACAATCATGGTCTCCACTATGTTCGTTGTGGCAAGAATGGACATGATGCAAAGACTTGTAGGATCCCATGGGAGAAGATCGAAGACAAACAGGAACAAAAGGAAGGAAACGATAAAGCCCCTAAACCCACTAAATCTATTATTGCTCACTGCAATATTGGCATAAATGAAGATTTGTTCAAAACTTCATTTACTTCTTTGAGAGATGCTTGGTTGCTTGACACTAGTGCTACTTGCCACATGAATTTCCGAAGAGACCTCTTTGAAGAATTGAATGACAATGTAGATGGCGCAGTGAAATTTGCAAATGGTTTCAGTCTCAAACCTACAAGAATTGGCACCACCAAGCTCAAATTGCCTAGATTCTCAAATTTCCTTTCGCATAATGTTCTCTATCTTCCTAAGTAGCGGAGGAACTTGTTGTCTCTTATGCATATTCGACAACAAGGCCATTCCATTCACACGTTTGATGGAAAAGTTGAAATAAGGTCTTCCGACAACATGGTCATCATAACATGATGGGAGGATGACAAATTGTTGAAGTTGAAAGGGACATCTGCATGGGCAAAATATTTTGCTTACCTTTCTCGCCATGATGAAGGTACATTGTCTTCTAGTCTCTTGTGGCATGCTAGATTTTGGCACATCAATTATGATAGTCGTTGTTTGTTGAAGAAAAATGGTGTTTCTTGTTTGCCTACCATTCCAAGGAACTTCAAGCAATGTGTGGCATGTATCCTTGGTAAACACAACAAGCAATCTTTTCATGATTCCACTTCGAGAGCATGTAGAAAACTAGAGTTGATACACTCTGATTTATGTGGCCCCCTGCATGTTCCATCTGCTTTGGTAATTAATAAATATATCGTGACTTTTATTGATGACTACACCAGGATGTGTTGGGTTTATTTGTCGAAACAAAAATCTCAAGCATTTGAAACTTTTAAAATTTCCATCTATGGATTGAAAATGAAGCTCAATCTCATATCGACACTCTTTGTGCTGATAATGGAGGGGAATAGAATTCAAATGAATTTGAAATCCATCTTCACCAACATGGGAGCAAGCATCAAACCATTGTTCCATAAAATCCTCGGCAGAATGGTGTAGCAGAAAGAGGACACTCTTGTACATGGTACATTCAATGTTATTTTTCAAGGATGTGAAGTTGATGTTTTGGGCTGATATAGTTATGTGTAGTATATGTCAAAAATAGGAATCCATCTCATGCTCTTGGGAACAAGAGTCCACATGAAAAGTGGTATGGCCACATTCCTTCAGTGAGACATCTCAGGGTTTTTGGTTCCCCCTGCTATGCCTTAATTCCTAAGGAACAAAGAAACAAATTCGGTGCAAGGAGTCAAAAGTGCATCTTCTTGGGTACTCAAATACCACAAGGACATATTGTCTTTACGATGAGGAAAACAAGAAGTTCATTCTTTCCAAATATGTGATTTTTCTTGAATCCACCAAGAATGACAATTGTTGAGCGACAGCTTGATCATCTGGATAAATTCACCCATGTAAAGACATATCACAAGTTTGATGATGAGATTCCACATCTTGAAGGGGGGATTCCTATTTTGGATCAATCTTTGGAATCTCCTTTTGAAGTGCCATCTCCCCCTCATGTAGAAGATCCAACCACCTTGTTATCGCGCAATTTGTACTTGCCCAAAGCCAAAGGCAAGTGAAGACTAAATTGGCATAACAAGGAGGTTGTCCTATCATTGTCACCTAAACAAGACACCTCTTTCTATTTAGGAGTAGCACTCCAGGGAAGACGTCTTCAGTGATTTGGGGGTTTGAGAAGGCTAAAGGCAAGAGTATCAAGAAAGTCCCACCCCTCTCACAGGTCACTCTTATCAAAAGTTCCAAAGGTTTTAATGAGATGAAGAAAGTAATATTTAAGTGTACCTGCCCAGAACAAGACAACAAGAAAAAATACTATTTGCAAGTACCATATGATGTTAGTGCTTCATAAAACCATAGACCTTTGAGAAAAAGAACAAGCTGATATAAAAGTTGAAGCAACTGAAGTATTTATAACAGCAATATATATATAGCAATAGCTTCACAATTATGCCTCAATAAAGCTTCAAAAATGACCAAAAATGATAATATAAACTTGACAAAGTGATAGTAATTGTCAGAAGCAATGATGGCAATGTATAATCAACTTTTAAAACTTGCTTTTAAGATGAATTTGTTGCTGTTATAGATGGTTGTAGCAATCTTTTGCAACAGCAGCAAATTAGTTAGTAGGTTAGTCTAATCTAAAGTCAGAAATGGTTAGTAAAGGTCTTAAGGTAAATGGTTTAAGAGTTGTTTTAGTCAATAAATCACTTGCAAGGTATGAACTAGTGCCTTTTTAGGGTAAATGGAGTCAATGTTGCAGCGGCAATTTTTAGAGGGAAACAACAAATGATAATAGATGAGCTAAAGGAAAAGGGAAGATGATTGAGGTGTTAGTAACCTAAGGCCTCAATATCTAAAACCCTAGAAGGAAAAGATGTTAGGAAGTAAGTAACCCTAGGCCCTAGCGTTTTCCTTCTTTAGATCAAACTTTAAATAAATGTATGAAGCTTAATGAAGCAATGATACTAGAGTGCTACTAAAGAAGGGCTCTAGTATATCCTTCAAGGGAGGTGTTCTCTAGCAAAATCAAGTAGAAAAGGACAATAACATGTCCTTTTCTCCTAGGGTTTCACACTAGCAATTTCATAATCTTAGAAATGAACAAGTAAATGCACCATAACAATTCAAAATAAAGAAGGATTGCAGATTTCTACTTACTTCATCCAGAATAATCTAGCCACAAACCCTAGTTGAAGTCTTTCCACCATGAAAATGCAAAAATACACCAAAAGAAGCCTCCTCCAAGCATTGTGCACCACTTAATTTCAGCCAATAGACCTTAAAAAAGGTCGAATTTCAGACCTCGCACTTGTGTGAGTGAAAGATGATGAAAAAATGAGTCTTAACTCTCTATTTATACAATAAAAGTGACCTTTAATTACATTTTAGGTCAAAAAAGGTCGACATGGCCAATTTACATCAAAAATCCAATTTTACATAAAAATGACAATTAAAACCCTAATTTTGTCTTTTAGGGATGAGATATCATGCCCCTCCTAGGGTGACTTTAGGCCCCTTCTTGGAACGCTAGGCCTCCAAAGTGAAACGTTAGGCCTCAAAAGGCCTCAGAAGTTGCCACATGTGCCAACCAAGTCGTCCTCATGCCAAAACCTAACTGGATGATGTCAAGGCTCCATATGATGACGTCAGGGGCCTTCAAGGGCCAACGTCGTGGTGGGAGGGAAAAACCCCCTAGGTCCAGGCCTACCAAAGTGTCTCTGGTGGAACGTCCTCCCTTTTCTCCGGTGCAAACCTCTGGTATCCCTCTGCCCCTCGCTAGGGTCACAGCGTCCATCTAGTGGGCTTTTAGCGCCATGGAGGTCTGAACTAATCATCTCCCCATATGTACCTGTCCGTCGGGCATGGTCCTGCAGCAACAAGTACGCCCTCCATGGGCTCATAAGTCACAAGGATCATAGCAATGTCAATCACATCTAATAATCAAGTTATCCAAACATGTGCATCAAACCCCACTTTAACCAGACAAATGCTCAAAGACGTTATGTTATTTAACAAGCCAGGTTTGGAGAGGGTCTCAGGATGTCCTATTGGGCTAATCCTCCTCAGGTGTGGGGTGTTTCCAGGTGAAAACCAATCTAGGTCATGTAAATGCATGAGATGGTGTAGGGGATGTTTAGGCAAGGGGTGCAGTGATAACAAGGAAATGTAGGTCTTACCTGTGGTTGCCTCTGTAGAGGGCCAGCTGCACCTTGTCATGGATGTCATTGTTTCCTAGTCCATTCAATGCCTTTTTACTCTTTGTCTTATTGCTTTTTTCTATCAAGAGAATAGTTGGAGGACATTGTCCTGGCGTGGTGACCAGTGGTGACAGCGTTACCCACAAGCATTTCACAGAAATGAGAAGGTTGGCTTGTGATGAGACACCCTTTCTCCTGGCTATGCCACCAAGAGCCACTACCCTGGTTTGGTGACCAGATGAATAGTAGTGTCATACCGCTACATACCCATGGACCTAATAGGTCGGCTCATGATGAGACCTCCTATCCACCAATTAGGCCTTGAGTTTTATTTTATTTTACGGGTCCCCTTTCCTTGTTGAGAAGCCTTTTATTGTTTTCTCGGGAATCCCTGGGCAAAGCATCTCAAGGTTTCATCTTGGCTTTTAACTTTTGCCAACTACTTTTACCCTCTAGGCCTTTAGCCCCTTCTTCTCACAAGGCAAGGTACAACCCTTACTAGCTTAGCAAAGCCAATGCCCGAAGTTTGAACCAATGTAGGGGATAGATGAGAGGGATAATGATGAAAAGTGGTAAGTATGGAAGGAATGGACGATGACCTTTCATAGACCCACCCAGTGGCAACTCATCCCTAAGGGAACCAACTTACTAGGGCACTCTATCATCCCCCCCAGGTATGGACAAGTCAAAGAAAATAATTTCCAAGCAAACGTCATGAAACAAAAGAGAATTCAATGCACATATTCAAATGTTTTGAGAATCAGAGTGACACATAACATGATACTCAGACTCATTACCTCATGGAGCAAGACCCATCGCTACTTCAGAACCAGGCCGATGGGATGGATGTTGTTGTTGTTGATAGATGGGAGGCGTTGAAGAAAAGATGGGCCCTCCAGGGCCAAGCTCAAGTCATACGGCTCTCGGTACTCCATGTCTAGGACCTGTGGGCCTCGAGACATAATCTCCTTAGTTATCTCTAGGATAGGGGATAACACACCTCATCAAAACAGTAAGTTCAATTGGAAGATGTGATTGGGAGGATTGAAAGATTGAACCTTGATGGGAATGCAGCACCATCTCAATTAGTGGAGCACTTGAACCATCACAGAAATGTCCAAAGTGGCTCATAAAGACACTTGAAAGTGTTCATCCAGATCAAGTTGTAAAGACAAGAACCAGAAGCTCAACAAGACAAGATGATGGAGGTGATGTAGATAATTCAGATTCAAGTGATGTAAATGATGTGGATGCTTCATTTTATTGTGAATTGAATTTATCTACTAACATTGAACCAAGTTCCATTGAAGAGGTCACTTCTCATGATGGGTGGAAAGAAGCCACGCAGAAGGAGTACGATGCTCTCATCAAGAATGGGACATGGAAGTTGGTGGATCCTCCATTGGGAACCAAACCAATTGGTTGCAAGTGGGTCTACAAGAACAAGTACAAATCAGATGGCTCATTTGGCAAGCATAAGGCAAGGCTTGTGGCAAAAGGATATGCATAGAAAGAAGGCATACACTATGAGAAGACTTTTCCCCCACAACAAAATGGGCTGCTATTCATGCATTGTTGGCTTTGGCAACATAGAATAGGTGGACAATTCATCACATGAATGTGAAGACAACCTTTTTGAATGGAGGCTTTGTTGACCGCCCATTTAGCACTAGGGGGTCAACTCCATGTGCCATGAAGATATGCATCATCAGATGCAAGTATGTTGAAGACAGTTTGGTTCTACTGGGCATCTTATGCCTCCAGCACAAAATTTTGTAAACGAAATTTCCGCACCCCTGTGTGGGTTAATAATGTAATAAATCTGCATGGATCATAGTTAAGTCAGGTACCTTGGGATGTTTTCATTGGGAGAGTTCTTTTCACCGAGGGTTTTTTATCCTCAGGTTGTCAACTGGGCTTTTCAGCCTAGTTGATTTCCCATGAGTTTTTCCCTCACTTGCAATAATTCCTCCAAAGTGGTGAACGGCGTTCTAATGGTCTCATCCTTTGGTAGCTATTGTTTGGGAATGATGTAAATGACCATGTTAGACATTGTAGAAAGTTTCGCGGAATTTCGTAGAGTCTAGATGGGTTTTTTTTAATTAATTAAATTTAATTAATTTTCCTAAGGTTGGGATTTTAATTATTTAATTAATTAAATGTTTTTGAGCAATTATTGTAAAAACTAGGTCCTTGGACTTTTGATAGGGGTATTTGTGCTCAAAATAAATGGAA
>ML777602.1:449710-484379 GCA_009831015.1 Picea engelmannii | reverse complement strand
TGCTTTAGCATCTTAGGTTAGAATTCCCCCAAGCCTTTTAACAAATTAAAATCAACTCCTAGAACTTCAAAGTTAAATCATATCTAGTAATTAGGGTCTACCCCCCTTAGCTTCCCTAGGAGTAAGCCTAGAAGGAAGAGGTTCCAGTCAAGGTGACAGTGTGGACTGTGAACCTAAGCATTGTGCCTCCAAGGACACACTAAGTGAGTTGGACTTTGCTCACGTTTGCAAGTGTGTATTAGGACGGCAACGGGCTTGAAAGAGAATATCTACATGTCTCAACCAAATAGTTTTGTTGTGAAGGGTCAAGAACAAAAGGTATGTATGCAAGCTCATAAGTCTTTGTATGGCCTAAAGCAAGCAACTTTGTTTGTCAAGAAAGTTGGCAAAATTGTTGTATATCTTGTGGTGTATGTAGATGATCTTTTGATAATAAGGAACAATGAAGTTTATATTGCATCCATCAAGAAAGAATTGAATAAGGGTTTTGAGATGACAAACATGGGACATCTTCACTACTACTTGGGTATTGAAGTAATTTAGAATCCAAAGTATGTATTCATCTCCCAAAAAAAGTACATTAGAGAGTTGTTGAATAAATTTGGCATGATTGGTTGTGATCCTCTCTCCACTCCGATGGAGCAAAATATTAAGCTAACATCAAAAGAAGGGAATGAATTTGAGGATGAATCTAAATATAGACAGCTTGTGGGGAGTCTTATCTACCTTACTACTACCAAACCTGATATTTCATTTGCAATTGGGATCCTTTCTAGGTTCATGCAAAAACCTTGTGAAAGACATTAGTATGTTGCAAAGAGAGTTCTAAGGTACTTGCAGGGAACTCAAGACTTTGGGCTCAAATACTCTAAGGCGAAAGACTCTAGAGTCCAAACTATTTGGACACAAAGATTCAGACTTTGATGGGGATAAGGAGAATGGAGTGTCTACTTCAAGATACCTCATGAATCTTGGATCAACAGCTATCTCTTGGAGATCACGCAAACAAACTATTCCAGCAAACTCCACGACAGAGGCAAAGTATGTGGTTGTAGAGGCGACAAAGGAGATTGTGTGGCTCATGAAGATACTAGAGCATTTGCAGGATAAACACTCCACTCTTGATTGACAACACTTCTACAATCAAGTTGGCCAAGAATCCTAGATTCCATGATCGAACCAAGCACATAAATACAAAGTACCATTTGATTCGACACCATGTAGAGGCCAATACCATTCAACTGATACATTGTTCCACAAGTGATTAAATTGCAGACATCTTCACCAAAGCAACTGGAAGAGAAAAGTTTGAAAAGTTCAAAAAGATGATTGGACTTACAAACGCCCCTTGGGATTAAAGAAGGGAATGTTAGATACCTAATCCTTGGGATTATGGTACTGTAAATGTTATTGTAAATATTTAATCTAGGAGAAAATGAAGAGTCATACATGAATAGGAACAACCATCCGACCTATGGGGAGATGAAACCAAAGGTCATCCCTTTGTATATATATTTGGCTCACTTTAATAAAAAAACAAACCATGGAGTTATTCAATCCCTAGTCCGTTAGAAATCAACAAATTTTTGCATTTTTTTTATTAAATTATTGAGTTAATGCTTCATTCTTGTTTCCTAATTCAAAATTTTATAATTATTTTTTTCAATTAATTTGTATTTTGATGATTGCTACTTCCCATTTTAAGCAATCAACTTCATTAGTGAGGTTCTTGTTTTCATTCCATAAATCACATGTTTCAAAAGTTTTCTTCAAAAAGATCATTTGAAACTCCAATTCACTTTTCAATTGTACACAATTGTAACTTAAATGTTTACTTTGTGGCTGATGTTATCCTCCTCTTAAACTGTTAAGGCCTAGATAGCACAAAAATTAAGATTGAAACATAATATACCAAGATAACAAAAATGTCATGAAATACTTAGAAAATATTGGCAATATTCAAAAGAATAGCCCAAAGTAACATAGATAATGAGGAAAAATGCATATCATAGTGGGAAGCACTACTTCAAAAGGGATGAGTCACACACTACTTGCCCCGGAAAAGTAATCTAGGATAACCTGAAAACCTGCAAAGTACAAGAAACTTTATTGCCGTATGGTCATAAATAATGCCTTACAATGGGCTAGATATCATATATTTATCGTATGATTTCTAACCCTAGAGATCATAGCTAATGCGCCCAAACATAATAAAATAGTATTATGGACATCTCGCAACATGGCCAACCACACAAAATGACCTTAATAATCCTCTACTTATATTTCCCAACTAGCCCTCATGGACTCATAACACCCAACAGAAAGGTCATCTTCTATGCTATACATGCAATATATATTATATAGTGCTAGGGGCACAAAATTCCCTTCCCCCTTAAAAGATTCACCCTCAAAGCATCAAAGAACACCTAGAAGTACGACTTCTTCAAATTTGTGTGCATTTGTTTCGATGCTTGGTTATTCATTCAACCATATTTGACTCTTAATGGTGTCAATCCCTAATAGTCTTATGTCACACTGGCTTTTTCTTTGATTCCATGCATTGTCATAATTTTGCCAATTTGAAACATATGTTTCGAATTTGATAATATCTTTCCAAATAATTGTTTTTTGACTTGCGATTCCAGTAATGTCATCGGGTCTACCATCTGCTTAACCAAAAGTGAGGATGTCCATGTGCACTTTCTTATCTTTCTTATATTAGATTAATAAGATAAGAAGCTCAATAATGAGACCAAAGGATTCTTGTTGTGTCCAAGATATTAGGTTGTAGTTGTTATCTTGAAATCTGAGAATAGTAGTTTGTTAGAGGTGTCATCTAGCTATATATTGAAGCTAATGCAATGTAATTTGTGAGCTAGTTAATACAATTGAAGGATTCTTGTTGTGTCCAAGATATTAGGTTGTAGTTGTTATCTTGAAATCTGAGAATTTTAGTTTGTTAGAGGTGTCATCTAGCTATATATTGAAGCTAATGCAATGTAATCGGTGAGCTAGTTAATACAATTGTTGCATTGGTTGATCTCATATGGTATCAGAGCCAATCTCTTGGCCACTAGCTCCAATTAAAGGATGGAGTCTGTCACTTGATGAAGAAAACAACTATCTGCTAAAGGAAATTGTTTTCCAGTGAGGGACAATGCCATCTGTAGAACGAAACTACTACCTAGACGATCTATTGACCGCTAATTAGTTGGCCTATACTTTCGCGCTACTTGTGGGGAATAAGACTACGAATTGGTGTAAGCGTGGCTAATCCACCTTCAAGTCAAATATGGTGCAAATAGTCATGGACGTGAGCTCATGAAGTTGGCAATTTTCAATCATTCCACCCATTATGGATAATCAAACAAACTAGTCTTGGGATATTTTCGCAGCGATCAATAGTTGGTGATCCTTCTGTCATCCATTCAAACAATTGTTGAAGAAGGAGATTCAAAGCTACTGTCAACGCAAACGAGAATTCTAGTCATTAAGCATTATGTCCTTCAATCAAAGAATATCGATCTGGAGAATATCTTTAGTAGGCAAAATGTAATGTGGTTTTCAATTGGAGGCACACCTTTAAAGATTTTTGTTAATGATGATGATTGGGGCCTCCGACTTGACTCAATGGGAGCAACAAGGAGGTAATGTGTTGCAAATAATTGTGACCAATCCTCAAATTCAACAGACTTAGCTGGAAAGAGTGCATAGATACTTAGCTTCGGGCAGGAATTGTGACTTAAGAGCTTGACAATCTGCGTTGAAACTCTCTTGAATCACTAGTTTTGTATCATGGAGCCTTTAACTTGACCAAACAACGTCGACCTCACTTTTTCGCGACAATCAGAGTGTTCTCAAGATGGTCAAGAACCCAATCTATCATGCCAAAACTAAGCATATTGAAGTTCTCACCATTACATTGTAAAAAAAATTCAGACCCCAACCTAGTTTCAGTCTCGCTGATTTTTCAGCCAAGGTTAAATGCCAAACCCAGTTTCAGCACTGTTTCAGCATATGTTACAGCATTGTTTCAGCACTAGTTTCAGCACTGTTTCAACATATGTTTCAGCACTGTTTCAGCATATGTTCCAGCACTGTTTCAGCATATGTCTCAGCACTGTTTCAGCATATGTTTCAGCACTGTTTCAGCACTAGTTACAGCACTGTTTCAGCACTAATTACAGCATATGTTCCAGCACTGTTTCAGCATATACAAACTTAACAGAAAATAAACTTCAGAACTGAAACATGAGGATTCTGAACATCGTTTTCAACGCAGAAATAAATATCTTCAGAAATTTACACAAACTTATCTGGACATTCCTGTAGCTTTGCTCCTCGATTTCTGAACCAGAAATCCGTACAACTGTACGGCTATCCCAGCAATTAACGTTGTACGGACTGTCTCAAAATTTGTGCCAAAACTCTGCTAAGACTGTACGGAAAACCCAGCATGAACAGCTCCTTGTAAATCGTGATGTACGGCCCTCAAAATTCGTGCCAAACTATACGGACTGTACGGAAATACACTCGGAAATTTATTACAGCAGTTACCTCGATTTTTGTGCCAATAAATGTTGTACGGCAGCCTTGGAATGCATGCCAATACTCTCAAAAATTGCAGTTGTTGTCCTCCTCAATTTCTGTGCACATTAAATGCTGTACGACCTCCACAAATCCGTATGGTATGGCCTGTTCTTCCTTGTTGTCTGCTGCCTCAAAATCCATGCTGCTCTTTGCCTTGGGATGCATGCTCTCCTTCAGCAAATGCTGTCTCTTTTCTTCAGCTCGACCTCTCTCTTGCTCTCTCTTGTTCTCTCAACAAGAATGCTTGAACTACCCAAGAATGGGTGCGCCCTCTTGCCCTAGTCGACCTCATGAGGGAAGGTGAGGGGTTTTCTAATCTAACGGTTGAGATTAGATTAGATGGGTGGCTAAGATTTGGTGTCTCTTCACTCACCCTCACTTTAGTCATAAAGTCACATTTTGATTTGCATCTCACAAATTAAATGACTAGGACCCACATTAGGGACTTTCTCCCCCCTTAGGCGCCTAGGGAAGAGAAACACTTGCCTTGGTACTTTATTTTAATTAAAAATTTAACATACAGCAAACAATGGGTTGATAATGGAGACATTTGTCTTTATTATTGTCCTACAACGAAGCAAATTGTTGGCATAATGACAAAACCACTTGGTAATGATAAGTTTGTCAAGTTTAGTGATAAACTTGGAATTGCATTTGCTTTAGTCATTAATGTTGATGTTTTGGTAGCATCGAGAGGTATTCCCACATTGGCCTTGGAGACGAGCATGTGGGAATCTTTGACGGCACTCACATTGCATGTTTTGTTTTGGTGAAAATCCCTTGTATATTGAGTTGGGGCTTCACGGTCACATGTTAGGCCTTCACACCCACATGGAGGAATAAACAATTCTAATTCAATGTTGAGTTTAGTGAAGGGCTCCTCAAAGTAAGTTAAGGGCTTCTAAACTCACTTTGGACTCCTATAAAAGGAGAGGCAATGTGAGGATCGTTGTGACATCTCGTTGTGACATTATGGAGTTGGCATAAGTGAGTGAGCACTTGTGCCAAGGAGATTGGGAGGCAAAATTTCAACAAAGGAAACTCTTCACTTTGGGAAAGTTGGCCTAGGGTTTATGGACATTATGTTTTCTTATTTTCTCCTGAGGAAGGACAACCGCACGTGTGGTACGGACTGTACTGATCAGTACAGTCCGTACGGCTGACGTCAGCAACCAGCAAGGTGACGTCAACAGGGTACAGCAGTAGATTTGCAAGTTGGAAGGGTTTTTTCAGAATTTGTTGAAAGTTGTAATTTTGCTAGGAGGATTGTTTTGTCCTCGGAATTTCTCGATCAGAAAATTTTACAGAACAGAAACTTTTGTGTCTCATATGTATGGATGATTTCTCTTTGATCTTTGTGTTTCAGTGGCTGTAATTTTCTGTCATAATTTTAGTGTAGAATTATTCAATGATAACAACCCTAGTTTACTATTTGAGGTCACATGGAAGTAATTCTCAAATCTAAAATTGTATGCATTGAATTGCCCTAGTTGAAAATTTGACATGGTATCAAAGCGTAGGCTCTAGAGAGAGAAAGGGTCATCTTCTTGAGACACAAGTGGCTGCAGAACTGTTGTTGCAAATCTGTGTTGTTGCAGACTTTTTGTTCTGGGCAGGTCACAATGGTTGGTACTCTTAGAGTTGAGGACAGGTTGCAAAGGGCCACTAATTGTCGGGCACAAAAAGCTAGGATTCTTCTCTTGGAAGAATATGATCTCAAATAATATGTTGAGATGGTGATTCCAGATCCAAATGATCTACAGGAAATGGCAACCCATAGAAAGAGGGAAGTGAAGGACAAATAGGTGTTGTTGGATTCAGTGAAGGATCACTTGATCCCTCATATTTCCAAGAAGAAGACAACCAAGGAGATGTATGAGGATTTGGTGGGCTTGTACCAAAGCGGGAATTCGAACCGGGAGTTGATTTTGAGGCACCAACTTTGATCTGTTGAGATGTCCAGTACAGATACAGTTACTAGCTACCTAATGAGGATCACTCAAATTCGTGATCAGCTTGCAGCCATTGGTGAGGCAGTTGATGACACAAAGTTGGTGAATGTGGCATTGAATGGTTTTCCAAGGTCTTAGGAACCATTTGTGCAGGGGATTTGTGCACGAGAGAAGTTGCCACGATTTAACAAATTGTGGACCGATTGCATCCAAGGGGAGACTCGGATAGAGTCCAAGAATGGCAAGCAGAGAGGCAGCAATGATGAGGACCTAGCCCTAGTTGCTCATGCTAGGAAGGGCAGAGGAAATGGTTCCTGGAGCAAGGACACAAGGAGAGAGGCATCTCTAGAGCAAAGTAAGAAGAAGGACCTTAGCAAGGTCAAGTGTCTTGCTTGCCATGAGCATGGTCATTATGCTTCACAGTGTCCACAGCGGAAGAACGAGAGTAGGAAGTGGCAGCCATCATCAGCAGAGGTGGATGTGGTTGCAAAAAGGCTTTAGAGGGAGTTCTTATTAGTCTCTGCCCTTTCTGGGGAAGTTTCTAGTGGTGGAACTTGGTTTGTGGATAGTGGAGCCACATCTCATATGATAGGAGCACGAGAGTTGTTCAAGAGCTTCACAGAGTCTGACTAAGATTTGTATGTGGAACTTGGTATGGGTACCAAGCATGTAGTGTAGGGATCTGGAATAGTGTCATTCCAGATGGAGTCAAGAGATGTGTTGTACATGTGAGTGACAAATGTGCTATGGGTTCCAAAACTTAGGAAGAGTGTGCTCTCGGTCTCAATGATTGAGGAGAAGGGCTATGCAGTTTTATTCCGAGATGGAGAGGTGTTGATCATGCCCACAAGATCTAGCTCGGACAGCAGTGGTTTTTGGAGTTAGAGAGAACAACCTGTATAGGCTAAAGGGCTAGCCTATGCGAGCGATGGAAAGCAGCAGCAGAGTGACAGAGGACAAGGAGCAGGTAGCTCCAAAGGATGTGCAAACTCAAAGGGAGTCAACCTTCAGAATCTGGTGGGAATGAGGAGCCTTCCAAGTCTGTCGAGTAAATTAGACTTCAGAGGGAGTCAACAGGCTCAGAGGGAGAGTCAATCGTACAGAGGAAGTCAACCTTCAGGTTCAAGTGGAAGAGAGGAGTCTTCCAAGACTATTAGGAAGGTGTCATGGGTTGAGGATGCCAGGCAAGAAGCTCATAAGCGGGAGACTTCTAGGAGCAAGGTGTCTTCCAAGAAAGGTCCATGTCATTCAGCAAGAATTGCTTCTGTGTCGATGGGAGCAACTGTGGTAGCAGATCCAATATCGAAGGCAGAGCCACTTCCAGTGTGGGAGACAGATCTACTTCCAAGTGATGGTGGATGGAATACCTCCCTCGCTAAGAGGGAGTGTCGATGTTTTTGTAGCATCGGGAGGTATTCCCACATTGGCCTTGTTGTCAGGCATGTGGGAATCTTTGACGACACTCACATTGCATGTTTTTTTTTTGGTGAAAAACTCTTGTATATTGAGCTAGGGCTTAGTTGGGGTTTCACAGCCACATGTTAGGGCTTCACATCCACATGGAGGAATAAACAATTCTAATTTAATGTTGAGTTTAGTGAAGGGCTCCTTAAAGTAAGTTAAGAGCTTTTAAACTCACTTTGGACTCCTATAAGGAAGGAGAGGCAATGTAAGGATCAATGTGACATCTCATTGTGACATTATGGATTTGGCATAAGTGAGTGAGCACTTGTACAAAGGAGATTGGGAGGCAAAATTTCAGCAAAGGAAATTCTTCACTTTGGCAAATCTGGCCTAGGGTTTCTGGACATTCTGTTTTTTGTTTTTTTTTTCTGTCGAGGAAGGACAGTCGCACGTATGGTACAAACAGTACTAACAGTTTGTACGGTCCGTACAATTGATGTCGGCAGTTTGTATTGTCTGTACAATTGGCATCAATGGGTCGTACAACAAGTGACATCAACAGCCAGCAAGGTGACGTCAGCAAGATACAACAGCAGGTTTGCAAGTTGGAAGGGTTTTTCTAGAATTTGCTGAAAGTTGTAATTTTGCTAGGACTGTTTAGTCCTCAGAATTTCTCAATCAGAAAATTTTACAGAACAAAAAATTTTGTGCCTCATGTATATGGGGATGATTTCTCTCTGATTTTTGTGTTTCCACTACTGTAATTTTCTGTCATAATTTCATTGTAGAATTATTCAATGATAACAGCCCTAGTTTATTGTTTGAGGTCACTTGGAAGTAATTCTCAGATCTGAAATTGTATGCATAGAATTGCCCTAGTTGAAAATTTGACAATTAAGGGGGGTGTTAGGTTAATAAGATAAGAAGCTCAATAATGACACCAGCAGTTTCTTGTTGTGTCCAAGATATTAGGCTGTAGTTGTTATCTTGAAATTCAAGGATAGTAGTTTGTTAGAGTTGTCATCCGACTATATATTGAAGCCAATGCAATGTAATCAGTAAGCTGGTTAATACAATTATCGTGCTGGTTGATCTCATATCTTACACACAATCCTAATAATGAGGATGTCAATATGATTCCACTTTTCATAAATCTTCCTTTATGGTATAATAAAACATCCTTACCTATGTGCTTAATCTTCAATTATGTTTGCTAAACAAAGAATGTCAACAAGTACAATACTTTTTCCTCCCTCACACTGGTTCTCCAGTACAAGTATTTTCTAATGACCTTGTATCTTATCTTCTCCTTTAGAAGTTCAATCAAGACGTTATCCTTCAATTTCTTTTGACCTTCTTCAATTCTTATTTGCATTTCTGATATGACAACGTCCCTATTTAAGGCTTCTTGGACCTTCTTACATGTTTCCTATTCAACTTTCTTGGTCACCCATTCATCTATGATCCTTAATTATGCCTTTTGTAGACACCTCTTTGCACTCTTAACTTTGTTCAAAAAGGCTTGATTATAATACAGAAACCTTTTATTTTGTTGTCTCTCCTTGCAAGTTCTTTCTCTAAACCATCCTTGTCCTCCATCAATTTGCTTGCCTTTCCTCCCCTTATGCTCTTGAACTCTTTAAGAAGTGCTTGATTAAGGACCTGCATCTTGGACAACTTATCATCTTTCTTCGTAACTTCCTCTTTTAACTCTTGTTTTTCCTTCTGCAATTCAGATATTTGAGTATCTTTCTTTTAAAGTTCTTGTTTTTCTTCCTTCAATTCACTCATCTTTGATTTTTACATACTTCCCTCGTGTTCAACATGAAGGGAACCCATTGTTTCCCACAGATTTCTCCTATCACCTGCATATTTTGAAAGAGTACTGTACAAAATTGTCAAAAGCATTGATGGTTATGACATTCCTGTCAAACCATCCTTCCCACAGCCCCCGTGTATGGCTTGCGCCTTCCATATATCGCAAGGCTATGCACAACTTCCTTTGGTCATTAGGTGCCCTAGTGTGGTCAAAGGCTATCCTTAACTTTCTTGTCAACTCGTGCAGTTCAATTTTCCCATTAACCATGAATGTAAGTATCTTAATTTGCAAATCCTACAAAACCCCAACACCATCTCCATCTGTACTGCTGTTAAAACCACACCCTACACAGCTAGTGACATCTTTTTGCTAAATCCACAAGACACTATATTGTTCCCACGTTTTCCTAGAAGCTCAACCCTAGGATCTTTTCTTCCAATTAAAACCTTTGTGCTAAAAGGTATGGAAATGTTTTACAACGGCTGCCCAAATACTCCACAAATTAGGGTTTTTCCAGAACTGCTAACTTGTAAATAAAATATATCAATAAAGACAAGCTAACTTCATCCCAAGTTTGACATAAATATCCTCATCTATGTCCTCTTCCAGATTCCTTTCAAATCACCTGATTTGGCTATACCAATCAAAAGTTATGTTTACTTCAAGCTGACATGCTTTTGACCCTTCTAGGGGGATTGGTCTACAGGTCAACCTTGTACTGACTCTGTATCTGTGATGTCCTGCTCGAATTTCATTGAAATTTTAACCCATACACTTTGAAAGTGTTTTTTCCCTAATTTAATAGATCACACTTGATTTGGATCTGCCAAAGAGAAAAAATGCGCAAATTACCAACCTTGCTATTTTTAGCCATCCACAGAAAGCAAATTTGTACAAATCCAGTACCAGTACTTTAAGGGGAATGAGGATCAGTGCAACCATGAAGAACACGAAGAATGAAGCACATGCAAACAAAATGTTGAAAGTTTCATACACCTTACAATTATTGAAGAAGCAATAGGAGTGAACAAGGAATAACAGCTTTCCTAAAAGTCAGATACAAAGTAATTGAATCAAATGTTCAACTGGAGGACAGATCCATCTAAGCAAATGAGAAAAGAAGCTATTAAATGCATCACAGATTATCTTGATATGAGAAAAACACAGATTATCTTGATATGAGAAAAACAGTGCTCTTAAATCAATTTCCAGAATGCATTCATTCTGCAGCCAATAAAAACAAAGCAGAAACCTAATAAATGTAACTACAATGTTCATATAAAGAGCTGGAAATTCTTACTCTGCACACAAAGACTGCTGCTGCTAGTTCTGAAAGGTATCCATTTAATCTGCTCAGCCTCTCCTCTCCACCAATAGCAAATCCTTGTCCCCCAGCCCCAAGTCCATTTCCATTATCAAAGCCAACACCATTCTGAAATGTTGCACCAAACCCTTTACTAGCACCAAAGTCTTTTTGAAATAAAGTGTCCCTTCCATCCTCACCAGAATATTCCAGGTGATTACTAGCATTGCCAGCAACAGCTTGTACATAGTTTGCAGCAATTTCACTCTGCTCTGCTCGCTTCCGTATAAGCTGGTCTGCTTCATGAAGAGTCATATAACGAATTAACCTTTCCTTTTCATCTAGAATAGGACCATCAACAAAGCAAATGAGTTTGTCTGCTTGAAGAGCCAGTGCACATGCAGTAGCTACTTCATATGTGCTGCAACCACCCAATCCAAGTCAATTATTCACAACCACATTAAGCAAAGACATTTTTATAATTAGATATTATGAAAATTCTATAATCATAGTAATCATCTTAAGTAAAGGACAAGGCCACTCTCTTCTTTGAGGGATTGGTGACTAATGTTAAATTAAAATATCTTAGAAACTATGGTATCCTTTTGTAAATGATATCAAGAACATTTATAAGTACGTAAACAACGGCCTGCACTAGAACAGGTCAATCTGCAAAAGGGACAGTTCCCCTTTGTCTCCTTTAAGCATATATTCAGAGAACACATCATGGTTGCTGACAGATAGTCTAGACTCTAAACAACGTTTTTAACTTGCATAAGACACAATGGAGTTGACTTCATACGAAAACGAAGGGGTCTTCCCTCAAGCCACCAGGAATTGCTCTCTTTAGTTAGCTGCATTCCTTCCAGTTTCCATTCTGGATAGTAAAGCTTGTCTTTTATGGCAACTTCTGTACGTATGGCTAAAATGCCCTAGATTCAGTATAGTATGGATTGTGTTCACTGTTATCCTCTAGCCTAGGGATAACTAAGGAGATTATGTCTTTAGGCCCACAGGTCCTAGACATGGAGTACCGAGAGCCATATTGACTTGAGCCTGGCCCTGGAGGGCCCATCTTTCTTCTTAAGCGCCTCCATCCTGTCAGCAGCAGCAACATCCATCCCATCGGCCTAGTCCTTCAGCAACAGTGGGTCTTGCTCCATGAGGTAATGAGTCCGGGTATCATGGTATGTGTCACTCTGATTCTCAAAACATTTGAATATGTGCATTTAATTCTCTTTTACTTCATGACGTGTGCTTGGACTTTATGTCTTTTGACTTGTCCACACCTGGGGGGGATGACAAGATGCCCTAGCAAGTTGGTTCCCTTAGGAATGAGTTGCCACTAGGTGGGTTCATGAAAGGTCATCGTCCATCCCCACCATATTTATCACTTTCCATCATCTTCCCTCTCATCCATCCCCTGCATTGGTTCGGGCATTGGGTTTGCCAAGCTAGCAAAGGGTTGTACCTTGCCTTGTGGGTAGAAGGGGCTAAAGGCCCACAAGGTAAAAGTAGTTGGCAAAAGATAAAAGCCAAAAGAACAAAACCTTTAAATGCTTCGCCCAGGGATCCCAGAGAAAGTAGTAAAAAGCTTCTCAGCAAGAAATGGAGGGACCCATAAAATAAATAAATTCAAGACCTAGTTGGAGGATAGGGGGTCTCATCACGAGCCAGCCTATTAGGTCCATGGGCATGTAGCGGTATGACACTACCATTCAGTTGGTCACCACGCCAGGGTAGTGGCTCTTGGCAGCATAGCCAAAAGAAAGGGGGTCTCATCACGAGCAAGCCTTCTCATCTCCGTGAAATGCTTGTGGGTAACACTATCACCACTGGTCACCATGCCATGGCAATGTCCCCCAACTATTCTCTTGAAAGAAAAAGCAATAAGATAAAAAGGTAAAAGGCATTGAATGGGCTTGAAAACATTTGCATCCATGACAAGGTGCAGCTCACCCTCTTCAGAGGCACCCACAGGTAAGCCATACATTTCCCTGTCATCACTGCACCCATTGCCCAAACATCCTCATACCATCTCATGCACTTACATGACCTAGATTGGTCTTCACCTGGAAACATCCAACATCTAAGGAGAGTCGGCCCAATAGGACGTCCTGTAACCCTCTCCAAACCTCGCTTGTAGAATAGTATAACATCTTCGAGCACTTGTCTGGGAAAGGAGGGTTTTATGCACATGTTTAGATAACTTGATTATTAGATGTGATTGACATTGCTATGATCCCTGTGACTTATGAGCTCATGGAGGGCGTACTTGTTGTTGTTGCAGGACCATGCCCGACAGACAAGTACACATGGGGAGATGATTAGCTCGAACCTCCATAGGGCTAAAAGCCCACCGGATGGATGTTGAGACCCCAGCAAGGGGCAGACATATATTAAAGGCTTGCACCGGAGAGAGAGGAGAACGTTCCAGCAGAGACAGTCTGGCAGGCCTGTACCCAGGGGGGTCTTGCCCTCCCACATGATGTTGGACCCTCAAGGCCCTTGACGTCATCATTCAGAGCCTTGACGTCACCTAGTTGAGGTGTCCAGCTTGAGGAAGGTTTGGGTTGGCACATGTAACAGTTCCTAAGGGGTTTTGAGCCCCAACGTTTCACTTGGAGGGCTAGCGTTCCAACAAAGAGGCTAACGTCACCCTAGGAGGGGCATGGCGTCACCCTAAAAAGATAGAATTAGGGTTTTATTGGATAATATTATGTAAAATTGGATTTTCTCATGTAAACTGGCCATGTCGACCTTTTTGACCTAATTTTGTAAATTAAAGGTCATTTTCACTGTTTAAATGGGGGATTTTCCCCTTGTATTTTTTCATCATTCATTCACTCACAAGTGAGGTCTGAAGTTTGCGCCCTTTTCAAGGGTTAATGGCTGAAATTTTAGGCGCACTTCTTGAAGGAGGCTAAATTTGGTGTTTCTTGGCATTTTCTTGGTGGAAGGTCTTCAACTAGGATTATTGCTAGATTATTCTTGGTGAATTTAAGTAAATTTCTGCAATTCTTCTTTACTTTGAATGGTTATGGTACATTTACTATGCATTTTTCCAAGATTATGAAATTGTTAGTTTAAAACCCTAGGAGATCAAGCACATGTTATTGTCCTTGTCTTAACAACTTTTCACCTACTAGATTGTGCTAGAAACCTTACCTATTGAAGCATTGTGCTAGAGCCCTACCATTGCAGAACTCTAACATCATTTGCTTCATCGAGCCATTGTTTACTTCAAGCTTGAGCTAAAGAAGAAGGAAAACCGCTAGGGCCTAGGGTTACCTACTTCCTAGTAGTTGTTTTCCTTCTAAGGCTTGTTGATTGAGGCCTTGGGTTACCAACGCCTCAATCATCATCCTTCTTTGTCCTTAGCTCATACATTATCATTTGTTTCCTTCAAGTTTGCTGCTGCAAGGTGACTCTATTAACCCTAAAAAACACTGATCTAGACCTTGTATTTGATTGATTGATGAAATCAACCCTTAAATCTTTTACCTCAAGCAACCTACTAACCTTTCCTAACCCTAGATTAGACTAATTCACTAACTTTCTTGTTGTTGTTACAAAAGTAAGCTACAGCCAATTATTACAGCAGTAAAAGTTCCTAAAAGCAATTGCAAAAGTTGATTTTTACATTGCCTAAATTAGCTTCTGACAAGTGTTAGTATATTGTTATTATTGGGTTATCATTTTTGGTCATTGTGAAGCTTATTTAAGGCATTTATTGTGAAGCTATCATCTTGTATACATTGTTGTTATAAAAATTTTGTTTGCTTCATCTCGCATCAACTTGTTGCTTTTATCGACAAGTCCAAGGTTTTATTAAGTACTAACATCAAATTGTACTTGCAAAAGATATTGTTCTCTTGTTGGTTTGTTCTGGACATGTACATCTAAGCACATCATTGCTTCAATGATTAAAACTTTGGGACTTTCTGATCAGTGTGACTTGTGAGAGGGGATATCTTTTATTGACACTTTAACCTTTGCCTTCTCAAACCCCCAAGTCATCAGGGACGTCTCCCCTGGGCTATCATCCCTAAATAGAAAGAGGTATCTTATTAAAGTGACAGTGATAGGACAACCTCTTGTTACGCCAATTTGCCCTCCTTTAGCCTTTCCCTTTGGGACAAGTACAAATTGTGCGATAACAAGCCCTAAAAGATAAACTTAGGGTTTTAATTGTCAATTTTATGTAAAACTAGATTTTTGATGTAAACTAGCCATGTCGGCCTTTTTTGACCTAAAATGTAATTAAAGGTCACTTGTATTGTATAAATAGAGGAAAAACCTCTTATATTTTTCATCATCTTTCACTCACACAATTGTGAGGTCTGAAATTCGGCCTCTTTTAAGACTTATTGGCTAAACTAAGTGGTGCGCAACTCTTGGAGGAAGCTTATCTTGGTGTATTTTTGCATTTTCATGGTGAAAAGTCTTCAACTAGGGTTTGTGGCTAGATTACTCTTGATGAAGCAGAAATATGCAATCCTTCATTATTTTGAATGGTTATGGTGTATTTACTTGTTCATTTATAAAATTATGAAATTGCTAGTGTGAAACCCTAGTAGAAAAGCACATGTTATTGTATTTTTCTTAATAACTCTTCACCTACTTGATTTTGCTAGAAGACACCTCCCTTGAAGGATATACTAGGGCCCTACCTTAGTAGCACTCTAGTATTATTGTTTCATTAAGCTTTTCATATTTTATTTCAAACTTGACCTAAAGAAGAAGGAAATCGCTAGGGCCTAGGGTTACCTACTTCCTAGCATCTTTTCCTTCTAGGCTTTTGGATATTGAGGCCTTAGGTTACTAACACCTCAATCATCCTCCCTATTCCTTTAGCTCACCTATTATCATTTGTTTCTCTCTAAGAATTGCCGCTGCAATATTGAATCCATTTACCCTAAAAGGCACTCGTTCATACCTTACAAGTGATTGATTGATTAAAACAACCCTCAACCCATCTACTTTAAGACCTATACTAACTATTTCTAACTTTAGATTAGATTAACCTACTAACTACTTTGTTGTTGTTGCAAAAGATTGCTACAGCCATCTATAACAGCAGCAAATCCATCTAAAAAGCAAGTCTTAAAGCTGATTATACATTGCCATCCTTGCTTATGATAATCACTATCATTTTGTCAAGTTTATATTATCATTTCTGGTCATTTTTTAAGCTTTATTGAGGCATAATTGTGAGGCTATTGCTATGTATACATTGTTGATATAAATACTTTTGTTGCTTCAGCTTTTATATCAACTTGTGCTTTTTATCAAAGTCTATGGTTTTATGAAGCACTAACATCATATGGTACTTGCGAATAGTATTTTTCTTGTTGTCTTGTTCTGGGCAAGTACACTTGAATATTGCTTTGCTTCATCTTTCAAAAAACCTTTGGGACTTTTTGAACAAAGTGACCTGTGAGAGGGGTGAGACTTTCTTGATACTTTTACCTTAGCCTTCTCAAACCCCCAGGTCACTGGGGACATCTCCCCTGGGGTACTACTCCTAAAGAGAAAGAGGTGTCCTGTTTAGGTGATAGTGATAGGACAACCTCCTGCTATGCCAATTATGTACCCACTTGTCTTGGGCTTTTGGGGCAAGTACAAATTGCGCAATAATAGTACCCATACATAGTACTTTAATCCTATAAGGCCCTAGCCTCAACTTGCCCCACAAGTCGTACCTAGTTTTCGTACTTTGAGGCTTTTTGGCTTCTCCAGTCAATGACCATCTCCCTAGAGAGTCTACCTCCTCAAATATTCCTTAGACACACCAAGACACCTCCTACCAACTAAACAAGAATTGAATCGAGCCATCAAAGAGGACATCTACAAATTGTACATCCATGTTACTTGGACCACACCCTCAAAGAGGCTTTTTGGCTCCTCTAGTTGATGACCATCTCCCTAGAGCATCTACCCCTTCAGATATTCTTTAAACGTGCCAAGACACCTCCTACCAACTAAACAGGAACTGAATCAGGCCATCAGAGAGGACATCTACATATTGTACATCCATGTTACTTGGACCGAACCTTCAAAAATCCTATGCATGGGCTCAAAGGTGGCTTTCTATATTAACCACTTCTTGGAGTTGTGAGATCGCTTCATTATCCATTCCCCATAGGAACAAAGACACTGGATGCATTCACTCAAGATCCCCCTAGGTCAATATCGGCTGGGCTTTCATAAACTCCAAATTGGGACCGACCACCATATCCCACGGCCAAACAAGATTTGCCAAAGGTGTCACTTATAGGAGCCATGGACAAAGATGCATCTCATTTTCTAGTGCCCCCAATAATATGAGATTAGAGGACATTACTACTTCCTATATAGGGACTCGAGGAGCTCCCTCTCCACTTTCTTCCAATATTGTGATTGCCTAGCTCTCTTCATTAGAGAGAACCTCAGCGACAAATCTCAGTTCTTACGAGCCCCATCTCACCTTGTGATTACAAGGAAGATCACCTCATACATCTAGGTTGCCCCATCACATCAGAGCAATAACAGATGGATGGAGCATCATCAAAGTATTTCAAATCCTACAAGAATGAGATATCAAGTCTCCTCTCAACCTCTCCTGCCCTAGGTGGCCGACCACCATCTTTGAGAATTGTGTAGAGTGTCAGACCAAGCCATAAATGACACATCACCAAAGTGATAGATAGACCAACTCCAGACAAGTCTAGAGTAGGGTGCCTCTCACTCATCATACTACCCCAAAATTCAACTAAGTAGCCAGGGTTTTATCCAGAATATCTTTCCTTCAACCTTGGATGGTAGGAGAGCAAGGCTTCCTTGATCCACCCCAAGCTTGTGCAATTGGATCCCTTCACGACACCAATACCTCGATCTGCCCCTTCACCCTCCATCATCGTGACTAGAAAGCCTCGACATCATCTCCATCTGTCTATCTCTCTTTCTCAGCGCCGAGATTTCCAGTTTTGATCCCTCCTTTTGTTTCATTGCACTTACACAACTTTTGTATCTTTTGGGTTACTTAGGTCAAACTAATGCAAATCTAGACACTTACTTATGTTGTATTATTTTCACTTTCTTTATTTTGCTTTTAGCATTACATATGAATTTCTTTCGCACTCCCACATTGTATTTACAATAGATGTATCTTTAAGTCCCAATGACCTACTCTTGTGGTCATTTCTTAGACATTAATAAAATTATCTTATCTCATCTCAAAAACTTCCTTTTCATAATTATAGTTTCCAATATCATTGGAAGGTCTCAAGATTTGTGTTGTAACTAAGGTATCATGCATGCAATTCATAAAACATTGGAAAAGTTTAGTGTATGAATATATGTGAAAAACTTAGAGGACATGGTTGGAGAATAAGCACACCATAACAAAGAAAATCAAGCTAAAATATTCAAAATTGAGAACTATTGGCTACTATTTTAAGGCCAAACACCATTTCCTGAATTATAGTATACTCCACACAGAACACAAAAAATCCAAGGAACTTCTTTTTTAAAACATGCTTATACAGATATGGTTTCAAACTTTCAAGTATAAACAGTTGCTTACTTTTAAGATGGGTTACCTTTATTGACAAATGATTATCTTGTCAAAAAGTCATCTGTACTATCAGGTTAAGTATCAGCGTTAACCTAGAGTACTAGGCATAAAGTTCATAAAATTCAAGCTCTTACAACCCTAGGGGTTCTAGTGAATGTCAACAAAAAAGGATTTAAACATGACTGTTTCAATGTGTGGAGTGCATCCTTTAGTTTATTTCTAGGACAGGTTGGCTTTGGTCAAATTAAGAAGAATTCTCTAAAAATAGTTGCTACCCTGGAAACTGTTGAGAAATATAGCTCGGACAGGAACTTCCGCACAGGCTCTGTGTGAACGTGCAAGAAATAGTTTGTGATATTTTCGAAAAGTAATTCTAAGTAATTCTATTTTCAAAAAGTGATTCTATTTTCGAAAAGTAAATTTTATTTTGTATATTTTCGAAAAGTAAATTTTATTTTGTAATTCACTTTAGTTAAAAAGTGAAAGTCTTATTTTTAATAGTTGAGTCTAAAAAGTGTATTTCATGCATGCATGATTTAAACTACGAGTAATCTATTAGTTTTTAGCTCGAGAGGTACTCCGCATGTTTTGTCTTGTATGCGGATGTTACCTTAATGTTTACACTACCAGGCACTTCACTTTGTAATAGTTTTTATAAAGTTGTTTTAAGTGGTTCTTTTATTAAAGTGATTTTTTTAATAAAGTGTACCTTCTATTTTTAAAGTGACTTTATTTTCATAAAGCACTTATGTAATAAAGTGAAATCACTTTAATATTTCAAGTGATTCATTTTGGAGGGAATGGATCATGACCCTTGATCTTGAAAAAGGCAAGATCTAATCTTGGCCTTTGGATCTAGGGTTGGGAAGGTGAAAAGACACTTTGTGGGGGAAAATGTCATTTTCAGATTATAAAAGAATGCATTGGGTAGTGTGCAAGACATGTTGAGAGGACATCGGGAGAAGAGTTAGAGAGATTTTCTGAGCATGCTTGAGAGAGGAAAGTGAGCAGCAAAGAGGGCACGTTTTCCAAGGAAGGAGAGCACGAATCCCGAGAAAACAAAATTGAGTTTTGGGCCAAAAAATATTTCTTGCTGTGGAAGGCTGTACTGTACAGATCCGTACAGTCCGTACAATTCTGTGCCATCCGTACAGCCGTACGTATTTGGCATGGAAATCGAGACAGCTTCGGGCATGGATTTCGAGGCGGATTTCAGTTTTCTATTTGCTATTTCTGGGCCATGTGGTACAGTCCGTAGAGCTGACTGGGGGCATGGAAAACGAGGTACAGAGGTGGCCATACAGCAGTACGGTTTGGGCAAGGAAAACGAGACAGATTTCTGTGGGGCAGATTTGGTGCTGTAAGGTATTTTCCTTGGCTGGAAATGTGGTTTTGCTGCTGTTTTGTACTTTCCTGAAACACAATAATAAGATCTCTCTCTCTCTTGTTGGATTTCCCCACATTGGGGTTTTCCCTAGCATTTGCCTTAATTTCTGAGTGTTATTGGGTTGCCGTCCACTGTGTTTTTCTGCTGCATATTTTGCTTAGCAATGTATATTTCTGCTTATGGAAATTTCTGAATGTGGGCTTTTGCATTTATGAAGTTTATGAAGACAGCTATCTCTAGGTTGCTAAGTGTTTGACAGAATTTCAGTTTGCTGATTTTAATTTTTAGTCATTAAAAATCTACTTAATCTCAGAAATAGATTAGGATTTTGGTCTCAACTAAAACTATAAAAACAGGTCAAGATAGAGAGTTTAGAGACACGAGAGAACATATGAGCAATTGAGCAGGTTGAGCAACTGAGAGAGAGAGTGTGCAGGCAGCCAGGAAAGAGGCATTTCCAGGCAATGCACAGTTCCATACTGTTGTACAGAACAGTTCCGTACAGTAGTATGGAAGTCTGTACCGTCATATCAATAGAACTGTGTGAACCTATACAGTAGTGCCATACAGCCATTGTACAGTGCGTACAGCAGTGCCCTATAGAAGAAAACTGTTGTTTCTGTTTTTTTCAGCAGTGTACTCTCTTGTCAGATTGTTCCGCTCAAGTTCAAGGTGATTTTTTGGTATCCGTGCAGTGCTGTTTTTCAGCCAGCTTGTGGAGGTTTCCTTGTAAGTTTTTCGAATGAATGAAAAACTTGTTTTGAAAGAGTAATTATTTGTGTTGTATGAAATTAATTTTTATGCTTCCACTATTTAATTTCCAGCTATTGTATGATTAATGTTATGGCCTGCAATTTATTTCTGCAATAATTAAATTCAGCAATCTAATTGTTTGATTGAAATCATAAGAACTTTAGTCACCTAGGGCTTGGGAATTTTCACAGTAACTGGATTTTTAGCTGAAATTACATATATAGAATTCCATGTGTGGCAAAACAGTGCTATGATCTGAAAATGATATAATCTGACGTACTTGCAATTTAGAACTTGCCCAGAGCTGGAGTAGCCTAGGTTGCTCACTATGACGATACAATTAGCATCAAGTCTCTCACGTATCCGAGAAACATCAATTCTTTTTACCTCTCCAGTTGCCATATAATCAATTCCACCAACAACTCCTCTGCGCTGCATTAATACATTACAAACAGTGCATCAGTTAATATTAAAAATGTACATGAGTGCTTTATTCTCAAACAAAACATTTGATGAGCATTTTAGTTACATACATGACATAATTTTCTATTTTGAATTAACCATATAGCAATGACTACAAACTTAACAAAAATAACTGGCTAAAAAGAAGAAAAGGGCAACAACAGAAACCAGTGAAACTCCAGGTTTTTTCCTGCAAGCACGCTAAATTACTTGAACATACAGCCCATCCAGTAGTCTTTGACTAAATTTTTTTCTGATTATTTAATTTCCTCTGACTATACAGATAAACCCTTTCTCACTAAGTTTTTCAATCATAGAATGCAATCTATAGGTAATTTGGCGCTCATCAAATCAGGGTAACTTACTTTAGCTGCCAGAAAGTTCCCGCTGGCAACACTTACTCCAACATCATGCCAGCGGTCATTGTCACCATGTCGCCGAAGACTTGGAATCGGGGGTCCTGGAGAAAGTTTGGCTTCTATTGTAAGACGGATTCTACCAGCTGCCTCCATTGCTGCTTCTAAAGATTCAGGATCTGTAATTCGATACCGCCCAACATATTTGGCCTTGTTTCCTGCAATAACAAATATTTTCATTAATCTAACATTCATGCAGATTATTTTTGTAGATAATTCCAAATATATCAAACTAAGCAAACTAGAAATACAATAGACCTACCTGAACAACCAATCCTTAATCATCATATCTTATCCTATTCATGACTGTTTAGTATGCTACATACTAAAATTTCTCTCATCTAATAACCATGGAGTCTTTTTTCTTGATTTCTACCCGCTAACCTCCAACCATGGAATAAATGTATATCATATAAAAACATACTTAGCACTAATGAGCTATATTTGCATCAGACAATGGATGGGTTAAATCATCTGAAAAGTTGATGCACTTCAACGTTGTAGCTGTAATATTTACCAAGCATGGAAATGCAATATAGCAGCAATAGCCTTTCATGGTGAATGTAAAACAAACTGGGTGGCATTGTAAAAATTCACATGTCAATAATTATTTATCTAAAATACCAGGCTTCTGATTAGGAGATTAACGAGAAAAAACTTATCGCCCAGACAGTTATAGATTGCAGGGAAATGCATTTCTAGTTGTCCAGAGCCCATGATCAGATTCTCAACAAGCCCTTCTACCTGAAACTTTTACAGTGTGTTTTTGAGTTTCCAAGAAACATTGATGTGTCAAAGGACCCTAAATGAATGCAAAACATTCAAGGCTCAAAGTAAAAACACTAGACAAACACCTGGTCTAGCCAGAAAGGGCACATTAGTTACTAGTATAGATCCGGAATTGTAGGGCACTACGGAATATTCCTAGTTACTTGATATGCAAGACCTTAACATCACAGTTGATTTATGCTTTATGCTTACCTCTCTCCTGTAGGAGTTGATCAATCTGAACGTGTGTTCCTGGAACAATAACAAACTTGATTCCTAAACCATGGAGAAGGGAAATATCCTGCAATTTATAAATGTTCACATATCAATATAAAAATATTTGGAACAAATATCTAGCAGAAAAACACTATGCTTTGACATTGGCCACCGTAATGATAAAGACCAAGGCCATATCCTTGGAACCAATAAGTGCAATTTTCTAAAGATTTGAGTTAAAAAAAAAATAGGCTTGTAATCTAGATAATAAATACCATCTCTACTCACCAACTTATTCTATTAGGTACCATTACTGAAAATGATTATTATCAAAATCCAGACTGTCGCAGCATCCCAGCAGTTAAATGACATCAAATTTCTCACTCTTGAGTCTTGAGACTAGTTACTTTTTCTTTCTATGCTACAGTTACCTCCTCAATGTCAGTGATTGCCTAGATCCCCATTATATCATAAGGTATATTACACAAAAGTTAAAATAACCAACATTAAACCATATTTATGGAATTATTTTCATTTTCTGGAGCAAGATCATCATATAATCAAGGAAGTTATGTTTCTTGGACATCTTCAATACTACTGAGAATTACTCATTGTTCTTTTTTAATGGAATCATGACTTCTCCTTTGATACCATTCTTTCAGAATTTTCAGAGATATTGTAAATAACTGCAAGAATCTTAGCATAAACTATTTGGATTGACTACATGGAGCATATCATGCTAAAGCCTGCATGTTTTTGAAGACATCTGCCATCGCTCATTTTGTATACTTTACTTTAGCACCAAGTAGGAACTTTTGCATTTTGGTTAGATGCATATAAATTGTGTTCTTTTCTCCCTCGTGGGGTTTGCCTTTGTTGGATCCAAAATCATATGATTTCAGATCACAGTAGCTTAACCTATCAACATTGCACAAGGCCTTTATAGATGTTGGTAGCTCAGGAATTCAGCACAGAAGCCTATGATAGAACCTATATGTAACCCAAACAATTGTTTGGTACAATTAAATAACTGCAAGAATATTAACACAAACCATATGGGCTGACTACATGTAGCATATGATGCTAATACCCTCTTGGTTTATGAAGCCATCTGTCATCCCTCATTTTGTATACTTCCTTGAGCACCAAACTGGAACTTTTGCATCTTGGTTAGATGGATATAAATTATATTCCTTTGCCCCTTGCAGGGGTTGACCTTTCTTGGATCCAAAATCATAAGGTTTCAGGTTGCAGCAGCTTACCTATCAACATTGCACAGTGCCTTTATAAATGTTTGTAGCTAAATGTTTTAGCATGGCAGCTATGATTAAACCTCAACGGAACCCATGTCACCAACTTGTTGGTACATTTAGTACCTGAACCTACACGATCTGCACAAATTTGATGTTTCATTAATCCTCAAGAGCACACATGCATCTGTCATATTTTAAGATATGTCACTCTTTCTAATAAAATGATGAGAAAACATTTTTTACTTCCCCAGATGGAGCCATGGAGTTCACGGAACTGTCTATGCAGTGTGCGTTTAGGGTCTTTGCTATAGCTGCGATAGGCCACACTCTTCACCCTCCTCTGTTCCTACCTCTTGTAGATCTACATTTCCTCTTGTTTCCTATGAGTCATCACTGACCACTTTTGCATCTTCTTCTATGGACAGACACCCCCATTCACTAGCTGGAGCATCTCAACCACCACTAGTCAACAATTGAGTGGGCCTTGTAAGGGATGAGTATCTCCTTCAAAGAGAAGTTAGTAAACTCGAAACCCTCCTCCTAGTCCTGCATCAACAAGTCCACCAACATGTCAATCTTAAAGCTTGAGCCTTGTGAGATTTAGAAAAAGGAAGACCATCTTATCACCCGCGTATTGATTTGTACGTTTAAGCCAAAACTTGTTGATCTCCAAGACCGGATATCTAAGGTCTAGGGTTCCTTCTTGACATTGTGGTAACACACCCCTTCCCCAAGGACTTTTCATTCTAGGACTTAACTCAGTACAACAGAGAGTCTGTCCTTCGTGTGTCACTTGGTTGCACAATACTGTCAAAGATATCTCAGACAATGAAGCCTATACACTGCAAAACCACTTGGTGGAAGGGCTCAAACTCAAACACCATCAGGTGGAGCCAAACCTGGAAAATATTTCTGATGAAGATTCCAAGAATGGATTGGAGACTATCCATGTTCCCCCTCTAGAAGGGGAGGATTATGCGACAACTACTACAGGTATTGTGGATGGATCAAAATCTACGGCAGAATACTCATCTCTTGTGCAGAACCAAGAACATTGTGAAGAGAAACATATTCCCTCACATGAGGGTTGCCATAAGCTTGTTCCCTCAAATGAGGGTTGGATGACGATTATGAGGGAAAAGGGTTAAAAAAATCTCATTTCAAATTCTTTGCATCTCAAATCACATGGAGAATCTTCTTCTCCAAGCCTCAAGGTAATCATCCATCCTTAGGAAATCTAAGGATTGAGATTCGACAAGTGTTATTAGTGCTTGATCTCTCTCTCTTAGTGATTGACTCCAGCCTTTAGTTTCTCTACCTTTCAAGGATAGTTGGGGCATTGATAATGTAAATTAGTTTTCTACTTTGAATGGAAAAAGTGATTTTGTTCTCATTAAAAAATAAATAAAAATGAGAAACATCTTTTACCATTAAAAATATCACTCATTGTTTTAGATTGCATTTCCACTAACACCCAAGTAATGCAAAAGGAGGAAAAACTATGATGACCACTCCATCTAAACCTAATGGAATCATGATCGGGGAGAGTGTCATATGAGCGCTAACTGCAAATGTAGATAACCTGATGCAAATTAGCATCCATTGGGCAGACCGTTGCTTCAACTTTCCATGATTTCAATATGCAATCGTGCTAGAGTAGTTTTTTCTAATTTAATTACCTGCATGTGTAGATAGCTTGATGTGGATTAACCTATGTTGGCAACACTTTTGCTTCAATTTCCAATATTTCAACATTCAATCATGCTAAAAGAGGTCTTTTGCCCATACTTACAGTTGGAATTGTTGTAGGTTAGCTTGCAATGTATGCCCAACATGTATAAAGTATGGGGGTGTTACAAAGAAGTGTTTAAACATAATTTGTCCAAGTTTATCTTAGTTTTGCATATCATAGGTCGAGGTAGAAGCTATAAGTTGCCATCTATATTTGTAAAAGATGCTAATTCAAAGCTCAAACTGTCTCTAATATCCCCTTATCTATGAGACAAGGTTCCATACACCAGAGCTTCATTTATAATCAACTACAAGTTTGAAATTGAAAGGTTTCTTGAAGGACACACTTGTGCATAAAGAAGCTCTGGAGAACCGAAATTACTATGTTCATTTTCAACTAGTTTTACAATTGTTTTATGTTAACTACAATTACTGTAATCCATCGACTTCTCTTATCTATCACTATTATATTCCTCCAAATATCCTCTACTTATTCTAGCCAACAATATCTGGATATTTGCTTCAATATAGGATAGACAATTATGGACATAATTTTTCTATGCTTAGATGATGCTCACTACAATATTTACATTGGCTAGAATTTCTGGTTTGGAGCGTAAAGGTGTTTACATACATTGCTAGGGTTCTTGGGTGCAGGTGCAGGCACGTACCTTTTGAATCTTCATTCATCACAATGAAGGGGAGCATTAAAATGTATGATATAGACACACACACATTAATAATATGTATATTATTCTACCACTATGTATATTTTTATGCACATAAAAGTAGATATTATGCATGTCATATATATACACATTATAATATTGATCTGAAATGGATCCTTGTATAATTTGTCATCTATTTTGGTACATTATGGGTGGAAAAAATGGAGCTATTGGCTTGCAGGGCCCATTTTAGGGGCAAGTCTTGCTTTGGTGAATCGGGGTCCAGAAAATTCTGAAGCATGTTTGAGACCTTAAACGGTCGTTTTGGGGGTCAAAAATTTGCAAACAAAAATCGCAACCTCCCAACATTGTTCTGCACATTGAGATCTTTCGAATGGCGTGAAAATTACCTCAATCAAAGTTTGTATGAGGAAGGTATGCCTTCTACAATTTGACCTACGTTGTTGACAACCATCATATTGAATGGATGCCACATCAGCTTCCATTACTCACACATGTGGAGATAGTCACATGTGGACTTTCAAGAAGAGTCTAGAGGGCTCCAAAACCCTAACGCTAATCACGGGTGAGGCATACAAAAACCTTAACCCTAACCCTAGAATGCTATCAAGCCCTATTAAGTACATAGTCACCTCGATCATGTTCATGTTCGAATTCGAAAAAAATTCGTCGAAGCAAAAAAAATTGATAAAGTGTATATATATATATATATATAAAGTGTGTGTGTGTGTGTGTGTGTGTATATGTATACACATACAAATAAAGTTTATATATATTAGAAATTTATTATTTATACAGTGTTATCTACTTTATATGTCATATATATCTAATGGCGTGAAAATCACCTCAATCAAAGTTTGTATGAGGAAGGTATGCGCCTTCTGCAATTTGACCTACGTTGTTGACAACCATCACACTGAATGGATGCCACATTAACCTCCATTACTCACACATGTGGAGCTAGTCATGTGTGGACTTTCAAGAAGATTCTAGAGGCTCCAAAACCCTAATGCTAATCGTGGGTGAGGCATGCAAAAACCCTAAACCTAACCCTATAATGCTATTTAGCCCTGTTAAGTACATAGTCACCTAGATCATGTTCATGCTCAAATTTGAAAAAAAAATAGTCAAAGCAAAAAAATTGATAATGTGTATATATATAGATAGATAGATAGATAGATAGATAGATAAAGTGTGTGTGTGTGTGTATACACATACAAATAAAGTTTATATATATTAGAAATTTATTCTTTATACATAGTGTTATCTACTTTATATGTCATATACATCTATTTAAAAAGTTATAATGAACTTTTTTACTATAATATTATTAATATTAATGATAAAGTTTACTTCATGTGTGTGTGTGTGTATTTGTTTTAACACACGACATGAAATTTAAAATCGTGTTGCAAGGCCTTCAACCTTCCACGTGTAACTCAAGTCATCCCTCCTTCGGCTCCAACCTGTAACCACACGATCATCCTTCAACTTTAACATTGCCCTGTATGTAACAGTGTCTACCCTCCTCCAACGTATAAGTGTAAGCATATCGAAATCGTTGGATTTGTTGGTTTTTGCAAGGGTGTGGGAAAACAAAAAGGATAGTTTTGCCTTACAAATCTACACATCAGTCCTCCTTTCACATTTGCAAGCTATAATACAACAACAACCTCCTTAATCATGATCGAATTTCATTAATTGTTCAGCGAATTTAAAAAGAGACTTTGATATTCGCCTATATTCAAATTCCAAGGCTGAGATTATGCAAACCCAGTGACTTAGGTTAAATACTAGGCCGCTAGGATAGGAAAGGGTTTCATTCTTATTGTATTGTCAGTGTTCCATAGTTGAGTAGAGCATCTAGGAGTGGGATATTGAAGTAGAACAAAGGAAGAAGAAGATCCTATAGCAGCCATACAAACCACAGTGTCTATGGAAACTCCATAGTCAATGCCCTTTCTTTGTATCTACATTTCATTACTAAGAAGAGAGCAAGGCATAGACCCAACCTTCTAGCTAGGTTTTCCCATGATACGGCTTGTGTTATTTGCTTAACTGCTTCTATTTTAGTTTCAATGTATTTCAATATTTTGTGCACTAAGCTAGTAATATTAAATCTAAATATAATTAAAATACTACATGCATAATAAGAGATTTCATAATATTGTAAGATCTATTGTGACAAACTATTCTAGTGGAATATCCATAGCGAGTACAAGGACGCAACTTTTGAATTCACGTTCATCCCAATGAAGGGGAATAAGGACGCAACTTTTGAATCCACAGCAAGTACAAGGACGCAACTTATGAATCCACATTCATAAAATGTTCAATTTTTCATAAATTCGACGGCAACAAAACCCATCAAATGGGACATAATTTTATCATAGGAAGTCCTTGAAAATGTCTTTAAAAATGACAAGTCCCTCTCAAGGCAACAAATTCATTCGCCATGGTTAAAAATTATACATGTCCTTGCAATAATGACACCCTTGTTGAATTTTCTAATTTTCAGATCTGATAATTATTGCCTTATGATTTAAATGTCATTGTTATCATAGAATAATTACACACTAAAAATCTCAACAAGACTTAGCGAACTTGATGAGAGGTTGTTGTAAGTAAATATTGTATATAAGATTATATATTACAATTGAGGGCCCAATATATATACTTTTGTGTGGAGTGTCTTTTCGTTTAATGGACATGTCTTTTCCATTATTGTTTTTTCATTAATTAATTTATTATTAATTATTAATTGTTGATTATTTATATATTTATACATTATATTATGAATATATTATTTATATATCATATTTATGTTGATGATTATTTCCTCACATGCACGTCTAATTAATATAGATCACTCCATCCTAGAGCATGCAAAGTGAGAGCATCTCAAGTCTCTATCACTCCTAGTCAAATTAGCATGACAAATAGGAGAGAGGCTACGCCTGAGCCATTCACCACTAGCCAAATCAGCTTGGCCCCGTGAGTGAATATATCATCCTCCCTTGGTCAAATCAGCATGACCAATCTGGGAGAATGTCTGCCTGATGCTGCTAACTGCAAAAACATCAACATCATAGGCCATTCACCACTAGCCAAAACAGCATGGCCCTGTGGGTGGATGTATCATTCTCCCTTGGTCAAATCAGCATGACCAATCTGGGAGAATGTCTGCCTGATGTTAAAACATCAGCAACCTTCATCATATATAGTTGAATCAATTCTTCATCGGAACATCGAGAACCATCAAATGTTCAGATCGCTAACATAGTTTGGATCTTCCATTCATATTGTGAAATATTTGTCACTGCTAGCAAAAAATTGATGCGAATGAGATAGCTAGTTCTTGTTGATATTCATAAGGCCATCATGGGCATAAAGGGAAGGATATGTCCCTGTTTGGGAACAAATGTGTGGATTTTATTTTTTTTAATTGTTATACAAGTGTGCACTGTAATTTTGTGTTAGAATACGCAGAGGTAACAAATTTGTGAAAGCGGATACATTGACAACGAGTGAATTATCTACAAGTAGCAATAGTAGCAACAAACCAGGAGCAGAAGCCGCAACAACAAACCAAGTGCAAAAGCAGGAACAATGTTGCAGTCATTGTGGCAGAACAGAGCATGTAAAAGCAAAATGTTGGAACTTACATCCCTACAATATTTGTGGTGTTACAAATCATGATCATCACAAGTGTTGGAATAGAAAAATATCAAAGTCTCACATACATGTACAATGTGGTTGGATAGATGTACTTGAATGGCAAAATGTTGTTTTCATCTTGAAAGGATTTTACAAGGTCAAGTCTTCCAATGTACAACAATATCTCCCATACAAAGTTCATGAGTTAGTTGATCCTCCAAAGGCCAGTTGTCATTAAAGTAAAGTTAAACATGTTTAGGAAGATTTGTCGATTTATTGAGTCATTTCTTTGATTCAAATGAATCATGAGTATACTTGTACTAGTTCGTGGTAAACCAAAAACCATTTTGTAATGGCAGATGCAGGTTTGTGGTCAGCGGAAACCACTTAATGTAATGAATGGTTCGTGGTAAAATGAAACCACTTCGAAATTATAATGGTTAAGGGTGAGCCAAGGAAAACCCTAGGTATGATGTAATGGTTGAAGGGTGACCCATAGAAAACCCATGGGAAAATCAAGGGTAAGCTAAAGAAATCCTCGATATGAAGATGATGCAGTTCAGATAATTGACTCAAGATCCAAAATTATCAAAGGAAGATGCAGCTCATGTTGATACAAGAAGACAACGACAACTAAAGAAACAAATGTAGATAAAGAAGACAAAGATGATGCAAGATGAAGACAACTCAAGACATCCAGATTGGATCATAAGTATTTATTAAGGGGAAGTATGAAAGAATAATTCATACTTATGATACAATCATTATATTAATGAGAGTAGACTTATTCTAGAAGTCTACGTATGATCAAAGATAAGGACAATGAGAGAAGTTAGGGATGGAGATCTCATAGAATGAGCTAAGAGATTTATGAAGATATTTATAACAAGGCCTCGTGTATTGTATCGATGTAAGAGAGTGACGTATGATTATTGTACATAATACAATGTGATCTTTCATGGATATTTGTTGTTCTTATGTACAAATATATGTGTGTAAATGTTTGTTTATTGCTGGTCATAAACCAACATTCTGTTCCGAACTTTATGCTAAAATTTGCAAACTCATCAATCGAAACAAAATGCACATTTTTTTAAATAATGGAAAACCACATTCCTGCAACAACTAATAAAAAGAAATCAACTGCAAAAGAAGACGAAGAAAAGGAAAAATATGCGCACTTATTCTAAAAGTCTACGTATGATCAAAGATAAGGACAATGAGAGAAGTTAGGGATGGAGATCTCATAGAATGAGCTAAGAGATTTATGAAGATATTTATAACAAGGCCTCGTGTATTGTATCGATGTAAGAGAGTGATGTATGATTATTGTACATAATACAATGTGATCTTTCATGGATATTTGTTGTTCTTATGTACAAATATATGTGTGTAAATGTTTGTTTATTGCTGGTCATAAACCAACATTCTGTTCCGAACTTTATGCTAAAATTTGCAAACTCATCAATCGAAACAAAATGCACATTTTTTTAAATAATGGAAAACCACATTCCTGCAACAACTAATAAAAAGAAATCAACTGCAAAAGAAGACGAAGAAAAGGAAAAATATGCGCACCTGAAGAATACAGTCTATGAGAGGACTTGCCATGATCTCGCCTGAAATCACAACGACGAACGTGCTCCCCCGGTGGCCTTGTATGTAAGGCCAGGCCTGTCTGAACCATCCAACGAACTGCTCCTGATCCTGGGCAGAATCAGACACCCCAATACCCGGATCGCCATAATTAGGCATGCAGCGGCAAGCCAAGCAAGAGCCCCTCTGCCCAAAAACGTTCCCCAGTACCGGAATGCTCCGCAAGGCTGTCAACAGCGACATCGAAAGGCTTCTTGGGCCACTTCGACTAAGAGAAACAACCGGTAGCGATGATGGCAAAGCCCAGGCATTCCCCCAGCCAGAGACACAGACATTCCGTCCGCGGAGAACCTTATTCCACTGCAGATTGAATCGATGCTGAAACAGAGAAATAAATTAGATTAAAGCCCACAAACGATCAAATCACGTCAATGGGACTCAAAAAGTGCATCAATACCCGATGACAATGCAAAAGTGCCTAAGGCATGTCCTGAAAAGGAAAGATAGGAAAAACAAGAATCTAATCAAAGGAACAAAAAGTGCTCAACTCTAAACCCCGGACAACGAAGTACAGATTGATCCCGTTTAAAGCACATTGAAAAATCAATCATTTTAGCCGAGCTTACTCTCTATAAGACCCTCTGCAATAAGCTTATATTCGTTCCACTGAACAAGAAAGCACATTGCAAAACCCTCTTCTTACAATTTACTGACCAGAAGGACAATTGTGCATATTAAGAGGGAGCCAATACACAGAATAATCAATTCACCCATGTTCAGTGGTTAAATTTGAAAGGTATTTATCCGTTTTATTTTATGAGCAGATTTATTGATATATAATTGGCAGACAGACCATAATCAGTGAGCACACTCTTCACTAGATATATAATTGGCAGACAGACCATAATCAGTGAGCACACTCTTCACTATATAATTGGCAGACAGACCATAATCAGTGAGCATACTCTTCACTTATTCAAGATTGAGTATTTACAATAAAAAATTTAAAAAAATACACATATCATATATGATGCATAATAAATTTAGATGAGCAAAATTAAATATAGAACTCATGTGATACATAATAAATTTAGATGAGCAAAATTAAATATAGAACTCATGGGAATAAAAAAAACAGTCGTAAGAAATTAACACAAAAACACATATCACTGATACATAACTAGCACAGCCACATAATTGTGGTTGATCAACTTTGAAAGGTTGATAAGATGAAAAGAATTCTTAAAAGAATATATTAAATTTTATTATTGATTAACAAATAAACCGTTGGGCTTCATTTATCTGGTGTTAATATTTTAATTTATGTTAAATGGCAATCAGTGAGCTATCAAAATAATTTTTAAATATGATTAGATAAATGTAAAAAAGTAAACACATAAACGGATGTCTTTATAATAGCTAGGAAGTTAATGATTGAAATCACAGCCATTTATTTTGTGTGACTATTAAGAATATTGCAGCCATATTTAATACTGTCCATAGAAAACTTATTAAGCTTAGATGAGCAAAAATAAATATATAACTCCGGGGACAGGTAGTTTTAAAAAACAATCATAAGAAGAACGCGGCAGGGGTAGTTTAAAAAAAAAGAGTCATAAGAAGAACTCGGGAGAGGGTAGTTTAAAAAGAAAACCGTCATAACAAATTTACTAATGAGTAGGAGTGTCCGTCACATTACACCCCTGTATACTCAAATTTACACCCCTGTAGACTCGATAACAGACATAATTCTAACTTTCAGCGCCATTCACACGGATTTTACGCTGACATACAATAGTATTAATACCAACAAGAACTTGCTTACCAGGCTGCTTGAATTCCGGCTGAAAGACATTGCTCTGGGGTTTCCGGCGCAGACCCTGCCATTATCAATAAATCCGACGGCTGAAGCCATTTTCAAAGCTTCTGCTAAAATCTTTTCGATTAAGATATTTTATAGCAGGTGAAAGTCGGAGAAACCCACAGCTCCGCCGCATTTATTCGTAAAAAAATACACGAGTTTCTCGGCTACCAAACGCTCGTTGATGCCAGGAAAATTTAGGGTGTCGACCCGCCACGGCCTAAAAATCCCATCCGAAACGCTCGTTATTGCCAGGAAAATTTACGGGATCGAACCGCCGCGGCCAAGGAATCCCATGGCCCGACATTGTTAAGATTGGCAAAGATTTCACGAAGAATTGGCATTCTAGAAGCGATGGCGACAAGCGAACGAAGTAGCTTTGCAAGCAGAGATGCGGTATTTATAGGGCGCCGATTAAAGTTCGTGTGGTTTTGAGGGAGAGAGCCGTGGGAAATTGGGGCATATGCCCTTCCGGCACAGGGTAGATACCCCAGGGGATATGCACGAATATAGGGCATATGCCATCCTTGCATAAGTGGGACTAGTTAATGATTTTACCAGGTTAACGCAAATTAGAGAGAGTGGACATATTATGAAGTTAAAAGAAAAAATAAAAAAAAAATTAACAAAAATTATTCTATTTCTCAAAATTTTATGTATTTAAAACTTATATCAACAAGGCTGCATGGCAGTGGCCATTATGCAGGTATAATAAAATAAAACAATAGTTGTATTGAATCAACCGCATGTGTCGAGATGAATAACAAATTCATTTGTTGAGAGATGCATTTGAACAACTAATCACAATTTAGAAAAATGTTTTAAAATAATTAAAAAAACAAATTGTAATGTTATACCTTTAAAAATGCTCAAAACTATTTTGGTTAAACCTCAGCTAATAGACGATCAATAGCATATCCAATACTATATACCATCACAAGAGGCAAGTATAATAACCAATATCCCTTCACATTATTTTGAATAATCTTAAAAAAACTCAATTTCATAAAACATTTAGATTATACATTGTAAAATGCTCAAACTTATATTTAAGGTTAATACTCAAAATTTGTAATATAAAAATAAAACTTATATTTAAGTTTAACTCTTCAAAAAATTGTGAAAAAAAAAATACAAATACCATCAACTTTGAATTGTACAAAATATTATATTATTTTATTTTAACTTTAACACTCAAATAATTGTGAAAGAAAAAGTACAATTGTCATCCATTTGAATCCTACCTACAAAATA
>ML777602.1:430637-449660 GCA_009831015.1 Picea engelmannii | reverse complement strand
AAATACCATCAACTTTGAATTGTACAAAATATTATATTATTTTATTTTAACTTTAACACTCAAATAATTGTGAAAGAAAAAGTACAATTGTCATCCATTTGAATCCTACCTACAAAATATTATTTTATTTTATTTAAATGTGATTAGGAAAAAGGTACCCATTAAATGAGAACCACCAAAAAAAAATACATATCCATGCCAAAAAAAAAAAAAGGTTATTTATTTAACAAGATGGGCCCCCAACTTTTTACAATATATATAAAAAAACAAGAAATATTTATTACAATTACATTGGAGAAGTGAAGGCAGCAATAAGACTTCAAAGTTTTTGGCCAATAAAATATCACATAAATGAGATTTAAAATTTAAAATAAATAATTATTTTTTAAAACTTTGAATAAAAGGGTGTATATTTTGTCCCCAGGTGTAGGACAGTCGGTGATGGAGTGTGTTGTTAAGCCACTCCGTGATGTTAAAGTCACCGGTTCGAAACCTGCGAGGACAAAAAATCCAACCATGTTAAGGGTTGGTGTGGCTCAGGCCGGGTGCGATCCCCGGGTGATTTTGACGGCTTAGATGCCCGTCGCGGTTTCTCAAGCCACAGGTTAATCGCGTACCCAACAAGTTTCGCACAAATTAACAAACAAACAAAAAAAAGGGTGTATATTTTATGGTCAACTATAAACTAATAGAAAATCAAGCCTAACTCAAAGTTGTATACCATGCCTATCCACAGATATAATAAGCATAAGCAGTAAAAAAGAAAAGAAACAAAATTTAACAAAAATGATACGCTAAGAATACTTTTATATTTTTATAAATTTTATGTATTTAAAACTTTTATCAAATTTAAAAAAATTGGAGCCTTGAAAATAGAATGATAATGGTGGTGGATTTTTACTATTTTTGTATGTATTTAATGTAGTATATATATTTAATGTATTGATTTTATACAAATGTTTATATTCAATGTATTTAGTTTTGTTTCTACATTCAATATATTGTATTAAAATATATTTAAAAAAAATGAAAACATGTTTTATGTAATTTTTCATGGTGTAAGATGTTTTAGTGTTTGAAGCTACAATATAACATAGAGTGTTTGTTTAAAAATAATTTTATTTCTTATAGATGTTTAATAGATTTTTGATTGTTTAAAATGTCATCTCCACCACTTTTCTATTAACAATATCCTAATCACATTTAGAATAAAGTCATAGATATATTAAATGTTTAATTGATCTCTACTTAAAATGTCATCTCTACCACCTTTTTACTTAAAATGTCATCTCCACCATCTCTCTAATAACAATGTGGTCACCAAGTTTAGAATAAAGTCATAGCTACATTAAGTATCTATGTGAAGTGTGATCATTAATCTTTACTAAAATAATGCATACTTAGTTAATTTTGTAATGATTTTGCAAACTATACAATAATTGTTATCAATTTTGTAATATTTTGTAAATGAATAAATTTTAATTAAAATTCTTCTTTGCATCATTTTTTTCAATTCACTCTTTGACATTCCAATAAAATTTCACATATTTTGGGAATGAATAAATTTTTATTGAATTATTGATTTCATTATTTTCTATGAATTATTATGAAGAAAAATTAAAGCAAAAGTATGTGTGTGGTCTAATAACAAATTATTCAAATTGTAGACATGTCTCAAAGTTTCATCATCGTCAACTTTATTTGAGATAGTTTTTGATATTATAGTTGAGATCATTGTCAATTTATGGGCTAGTTAATATTGGGATTTATTGCCTAATTTATGGGCTAGTTAACATTGGGATTTATTGCCTATACTCACTTAACTCTAATACCATGACTCGAAATCACTTATTAACTTTATGATATAACGGTTTAACTAATTTTAATGGTTGTAATCTTACTTATTTATCCTTACTTATTCTTGAGCTTCCTCAATTCTTCAACTTCGCTTGCACATTGCTTATTTGTGTCTAATTGTTTGCCTTCCTCATGTGACCTTTCATCTTCCTCCAACGTGTTGTCATGCTCGTCGTGAACTCCACTTATCATGCTTCGTATATGTGTGCTTGCACTTGGTCTTTGTTTATGCTCACATTAATGTCATCACACTTTGTTTCTTCTCCTCTAACTATCATGTGTTTTTTTATCGATGTGCCTATATCATACATTATACCATCATGTTGCACCCACACTTCTTGACTTATGCTTTCATATACTACACGTGTACTTAACTTTGTTATGCTTTCATATGACATGCTTCCCTATTGCATGATCATACTTAACATTGTCCTATATGTTAGGTGTCTTCCCGTTGCTTATTTGTATTTGCATTTAAATTGAACTATAGTTGAATTTTTCCTATTTTCTAAATTCATTGTATTCAATGTTACATAGGTTCAATGTATTGGTTTTATACAAATGTCTATATTCAATGTATTTAGTGTGGTGTCTAGATTCAATGTATTGGTTTTATACAATTGTATATATTCAATGTATTTAGTGTGGTGTCTAGATTCAATGTATTGCTATAATATCATTAATAGATCATCTCATTTTCATTCACATAGAATTAAATTATATTTAAAAAAATAAAAAACATGTTTTTATGCATGTTTTATAACTCTTCTTGGTGTAAGAGGTTTTAGTATTTGAAGTTACAACTTAACACAGAATGCTTCCTTAAATATGATTTTACTTCTTCTAGATGTTTAATAGATCTTTGTGATTGTTTAAGATGTCATCTCCACCACCTCTCTAGTGACAATGTTGAAACCACATTTCGAACAAAATTATAGCTATATTGAGTATCTGTGTGAACTGTGATCACCGATGCTTAGTGAGATAATGCATAGCTCTTTTGTTCTCGTTAATTTTGTCATAATTTTGCAAAACAATAGCAATTGTTATTAACTTTGTAATCTTTTGTTAGTGAATAAATTTTAATTGATTTTTTAAACTCTAGTTTCTCGGGTTTAAGAATTTTTTAATTAAACTTGTCCTTTGCATCACTTTTCTCAAATCACTCTTTGGCATGCGAACAAAATGTCACCCATCTTCAGCTAAGCTCCTTGTCAAGAGAAGGGTGAATCCACAAGACCAATTGTTTTATATTCTTTGAGCCAGTAATTCCATTTTTTCTTATTAATTATTATAAAGAAAAATGAAAGCAAAAACATGTGTGTGGTCTAATAACAAATTATTCAAATTGTGGGCAAACCTCGCAAGTTCCACCCTCATCAACTTTATTTGAGATAGTTTATGATTAGCTTAAATATTCTTTTGATATTGTACTTGAGATCATAGTTAATTTATGGGCTAGCTAACGTTGGGATTTCTTGCTTATACTCACTTGACTCTAGTATCATGGCTCTAAATCACTTATTAATGTTATGATACAAGCGCCTAACTAATTCTAATGGTTACAATCTTGCTTGTTTATGCTTGTTTATTCTTGAGTTGCTCTTGCGATGCTTCATCTAGCTCTTTGGTGCCTCACCTTCCTCCCTCGGCTCTTCAACTTCCCTTATGCATTGCACATATGTGTCTAATCGTTTGCCTTCCTCATGTGACCTTTCATCTTCCTCAAACGTGTTATCGGGCTTGGCTTGCACTCCACTCATCATGCTTCATATATGTGTGCTTGCACTTGGCCTTTGTTTATGCTATCGTTGTTCTCATCGTACTTTGTTTCTTCTCCTCTAACTATCATGTGTTTTTCACCGATGTGACTAAATTGTACACTATACCATCATGTTGCAATCACATTTCTTGACATATGCTTTCATATACCACACATGTACTTTATTTCTTCTCCTCTAACTATCATGTGTTTTTCACCAATGTGACTAAATTGTACATTATACTATCATGTTGCAATCACACTTCTTGACATATGTTTTCATATACTACACATGTACTTTGTTTCTTATCCTCTAACAATCATGTGTTTTTCACCAACCTGACTAAATTGTACACTATACTATCATGTTGCATTCACACTTCTTGACATATGTTTTCATATACTACATGTGTACTTTGTTTCTTCTCCTCTAACTATCATGTGTTTTTCATCGATTTGACTAAATTGTATACTATACCATCACATTGCAATCACATTTTTTTGTACACTATACCATCACATTGCAATCACATTTCTTGACATATGCTTTCATATACTACACATGTACTTTTGTTGCATTTAACTTCGTTGTATTTTCTTATACCATGTTCTCATATTAAATGATCATATTGTACATTAATCTAACTACTTTTACATCACATGAATACAATCAAAATCACTCATACCTACTCATACCTTATTGCTTATTTGTTTATTTGTATTTGCATTTAAATTAAACTTAAAAATTGAACTTTAAATGAAAAGTATGACATGTTACCATCTTTACCACTAAACCATGTTCGCATTAACATGTGCACATTATTCTTATTATATAAAATATAGATGAATACTTACTCAATATAACCATAGTATAAAATTAAGATTACTATATGTGTATATGCATGTCAATTATGGTTGTTGAAACTAAAGAAAAAGATGTTCATGCAACTATAATGCACTGGTGATTTGTTAATACGATGGAAGAAGTCTTAAGGTGTCTATAAGATGTTTATTTCAATAAATAAATAAATATATATATATTAATTCAAAATAGTTATATTGTTTTGATGGAATGAATATTTTAAAATTTTAATTAATTTTATTTTTTAATTGTATTTTAATATTTTTAAATTAGAACAAATAAATATATTTTAAAGGAAGTAAATTGATGATAGTGTTTTTTAACTTGTTTTCTAGTATGTTACATAAAAGAAATGAATATTGGTTTGACATCTTATGGTGTAAAGAATTTTGTTTTTTATTTTTAAGGAATTTTGGTGAGCTAGAGTGTTGAATTTTTTTGTGAAATATATAGTGTTTTCATAATTGATTTGAGAAGATAGTGTACAAGGTGGAACTTAAGGTGTGGTTATTATTTGTAATGAATTATGTTAATTAATAGTGGTAATAGGGGTTGTATTGTGTCTGTATGTGAAATGACAATGGATATCTCTATTTTGTGGTGTTTTGGAAGAGTTTACAGTCAGTGGATATCCATATTTGTAGTGTTAATTTGCAAGAGTTTATAGCCAGTGGATATCCCTATTTTTTGGTGTTTTGGAAGAGTTTTATGACTATAATGTCTATTTTTCCCCTTTTCCATTAATTAACATTTTGGAAGATAAAACAACATACCTCATTGAGATACCATTTCCAAGAATTATAGCTTTCACTTTTGTTATGCACTCTTCTTCATTGTTACAAAAGTTGATGATCATGTTAGAGTGTGGAGCTATTGATCACAACAACGTGTAACTTTTGTCACATGGATAATGACAATAAACATTAAGTGACATTGGTCGTGTACATCATTTGTTAAATGGGAGGCTTGATAATGGACATGTGAGGTTGATGTTCTTAAATCACAAACTATCCTTGGACTCTAAGTACACTATGTTGCATTTTAACTTACTTATTTTCTATATATTTATATATGTGTATGTGTATACAATAAAATAAAATCTTTGACCTTATATGTATATGATTATGGTTTGCATGGAGACATTGCACCTCTTTTTCTTCTCAAATCTTTCTATGTCTTATTTTGGATGGTGAACCACACATCTTCAAAAAAATGATGAATTAAGATAATGATCCAGGAAAAACACCATATATAAATGTCATTATTTGATTGTTGTAGTGTTATTTGGTTTTATTCGTGTCACTCTCAATTAGAACCTAATATGACCCCAAGGAGGATATATATGGGGGTAAATTTATATGTAATAGGGGTCGGTCTAATAAAGAGCCCACATTTACTAATATGGAATGGAACAACATAGCAATTGAACAATAATAAAATTTATTATTCCATTGTCAAAATATGATATGTTTTACATAGAATGGTCTTCTTTATATAGGCATACAAAATAGGGACACCATGTTTGATTGTGTCTCCTATTTTATTTTAATATGTAGTATAGTTAACTACCTCATCACTAACTAAGTTATACTATTTACTATCATTTGAGTTCATGTAGCATTTCTTCCCAATTTAGATGGAAAGAGTCCTTGTTTTCCTCCCAATTTAGGAAAAATGTTAGATGATATGAAATTTGTATGTACAATATCATTGCCACGGTTAGATTGTTCGCACAATAAGGGTTTTTTGGGAAATATTGAAACGATGAGCATTGTTGAAAATGGCCTTGTCATCCAAAGGAAGAACATTGTGGGGTCCTTGAAATAATAGTTTCCAGTAGGCCATAAAAATGATAACCAGATCTAAGAGTGCCTTCTTACACGAAGCAATGTTTCTACTTCAAGGGATTTTACTCGTTTTTCTTTTTCCCCAATATGGAACTCAATGGGAGCATCTTCTGCCACAACTTTTAAATATTTAGTTTGATATCTCTTCATGAGCTTGGTTTGGTAATATTTTATGTAGTTGTCCATTGTGACCTTCATATTGTCATTTTGGGGGCCTTATGTTGCTTTCTCATCTTTTGAATATCCACTTCGATACACTTGCATGTCCTCACATGTCTACCCTTCTCTTCTGCAACCATTGTCCCATAAATGAGCTTCATAATGCCCTATCCACCTATGTCTGGTTACTCCACCATATATTGAAATATGTTGTCCAAATGTGTTAATGGATTTTCTTATAACGAGTTCTAAAGTAGTTGGCTTCTTTGGGATAAGATGCTTCTTTCTATCAGACAAGGAGGTGTCAAGAGTACCATTCTGAGTTGTGGCTAGAACAATGGCCAGTGAGGTGGTGGACTACAAATTTGGGTTCATAGGGAGCTTCAAAGGATGAATATTTGGAAGCACATCCATACCCTCTTCCAACTACTCAGGATTTGTAGAGGTGGTATTCACTGTGATCATTGAACATGAAGCAATGTTACCATAATTGGGATTGCTCGAATTAGTCATCTTACTCTCTTTAGAAGAAGAAGTGGTCTAAGTCCTCAACCATGTCTTTAGATGGAAATCCCATTTGTATTATTATAGTCGATGTAGAAGGTTTGTGGGGTCGAAGGCTGCATTTGAGGAATATCTATTCATTGGAGTTGTGATCATATGAGTCACAAAGATTCAAGCTATGAATGGAACTAATGCTAGACAAGGATTTAGCCTTGATGTCATGTTGATCCTCAAAACATTCCAAAGGATTAGTGGTCAATGAATGCAAGTTAGATGGAGGCGCTATTTTGGAACTGGAAATATACAAGTGTGTTATCTATTTGGCCAACCCATTGATAACCTGATTGTGTCGCTAGATAATTTGAATCTGTTGTTGGAAAACTATTATTGTTGGTAAAAAACTAAATCTGCAAATCTGAGAGAGGTGTTTTCACTTTGTTGTTTTTTGTGAGGCATCGTGTGTGACGTGTAACAAAAAGTTCAAGTTACATATAGAGGGAATAGATTCATGTAATGGCTACGAAAGCCTGAAGAACGAAGGAACAAATCCTTGTAATGGATATGGAAGCCCAAAGAAGAAGAGAAAAAATCCATGTAATGGCCATGGAAGCCTAAAGAATAAAGGAACAAATCCTAATAATGGCCATGGAAGTTTGAAGAAGAAGGGAACAAATCCTTGTAATGGCTACCAAATCTTGTAGAACAAGGGAACATATCCCTTGTGGAAAATGCGGAAATTGTCTTTGTTACCAAGCGATATGGAATGGAACAACATACTAGGTGAACGATAGTAAAAGTTATTATTCCCCCTCGGATGGGGTGGTAGGGAAGTGATAAATGCACCATGAATATAGTTATCACATTCAAGTTATCGTCCATTGCTCGCTCCTTGAAACAACACATGGTGATCTCTCTTGATCTTCATATCCAGAAGGTAGTTAATATGGAAGGTGCTTGGGTCTTGGAGGTTCATTCCCCTCGAATGTTTGCAACCAGTGCTATAATGGATATGTATGAGCTGGCAAAGGTGTGCTATTGGGAAATGAATGTAACATGAGTCGAAGGGACACGAAGTTGGGTTGTAGTTAGAGGATTTTATGGATACTATAGGCCACCTTCGAGAGGTATTCAGAACCACTCCAAGTATTCTCCATACATTCATTGCATCCTCTTGTTTTTTGCGATCCCTCTTGTGCCCGGGGTGTGCTCCCCAGTTCACTATGTGTGCCCTTCAATCATGCACGCCTTCATGGTTAGAGGAGGACCTGGTTGTAGGGGTCGACAACGAAGAGGTCATCTTCCCACTTCACAGGCCCAATAGGATGTAGAGGTGGCAACCATTGCTTTCAAGGTACACACGCCATTGGAGATTAGAGCGAAGTTAGAGATAGCGGAAACCGAGGTTCAATTGGACTGCAACTTTGTCCCGGATGAGGAAGTGGATGTCGAAATTTGTCCATGGATTCTAGACACTAGTTCATCCAGAACCAGAGAGATGAAATACCACAAAACAATAGACCTCTATTAGCACGCAAAATCCCTCTTGGGAAAGATGTTGGCAGAAAGGAATGTGGCTCACAGCGAGAGCATATTCCAGTTGGGATATTTGCAGGTGTAAATCAAGCGATGGATCACAAAGACACTCTTATAACAGAAAAAAAAAACAAGTATGGACCTCACCAAGCCACGACAAAATCACCAACAGGTTCTCGAAGATGGGGCCAACTATCCCCATATCTAATTTCTTGCATGTTTTGCTTGTTAGTTTTTTGGTATTTCTACTGTATATGTTAGACTATATTGGCCCTCCACCAATTTTAGATGTTAGATCTTAGGACAATGGTATCTCAATTTTCTCCATTTTGAATGCATTACATGGTCTTACTTCTACTGTTACTCAGAGACTATTAGGATCAAGAAATTGTTATTTTGTTGGTGGTTTGGTTTCCCTAGTGGCAAGTCGACAACACAATTTGTGTACTATCTTTCTATGTTAATATGAAAATTTTATCGGCTAGCTTACAAAAAAACAAAGAAGTTATTATTCCATTATCAAAATACGATTTATTTTGCATAAAATGGCATTATTTATAAAGGCATACAAAATAGGGATGTCACGTTTGACCATGTCTCCTTTTTTATTTTAATATATATTATAATTAATTACTCAATTACTAACTAAGTAATATTATTTACTATCCTTCGAGGTCACATACCATGTGTAATAAATGATAATAGGTATATACAAAGCTCAATATAGTCATTATTAAGAAAATAAAATATGATTTGGATGTATGAATATATGGAGATACTTTAAGGAGATTATTCACATTTTCAAGGAATTATTATATAACTTGTCTCTATTATCTATTTAGAATTGTGAGCCACGTTATATTTCTTGTATATTGGATGTACTTTGATTTATTATAATATTTTAAGCATTTAGTACTTAACAAAATCCAATCATTATAAAAAGCTTTTATAAATAATGAAGTGGATAAACAAAATAAACACTTGAATTGATGTCAATTAGGTTTAGCTTAGATGGTTGAGAGGAATGATTGTTACCCTCCCCACCTAAGTTCAGTTCCCACAAATGACATGTTGAGTTCTTAATAAGTATATTGTTGTAATGGCTTTGAGTCTTGTTGTTGACTGGCCTTGTACCATGAAGACTCTAAGATTTACCCTATATACGATCCTCAAAATGAAGAGAAATACTCAAAGAAAAAACCTCAAACTTTATAATTTAAATAATAATAAAAAACAATTAATTTATTATTCTTAATGTAGTTGAAAAAGACATATAAGTTTCGATTTGTTTTTCAAATATTTTTCCTAACATTTTATCACATAAAAATTATGCTAATTCTTCAATGCATTGTTGCAATGCATCTTTAAAGGAAACGAGCAACTATTTTAACATTCTCTAATGCATTATTGCACCTTTAAAGGAAACAAAGAACTAACTTTGGAGCAAATCAAATATAATGAATAAGGAAAAGCTCGTTTTGATAGTAAAGTTGGTAGTGTACACAGATTTTACACACCTCCTCCTTGGAAGGATATTTTAAAAGCTTTCCATAAATGACGATTCTAATTCTAATTCTCTAGTGCATTATTGCACCAATGCACCTTTAAAAGAAACATGCAACTAATTTTTTTATCAAAACAAAACAAATATAATTAGTTTAAGGAAAAGCTACTTCACTTTGAGAGTTGATAAGCGTACACAAATAGGACACACCTTCTCTCATTTGGGAAAGCTTTTTAAATTTTGTAACATTTTTATTAAATGAAAATTTATATTTATATATTAAAGATATTTGTTGTAAATTTAGAAGTGCAGGTTTGATATATGTTATGTTAGATAACATTTTTCTTAAAATTATTCAATTATTTACTTCTAAAATGGATGACAATTTTTTAATCATGTACTGTCGCATATTCAATTATATAGATATATTTTTCTATTTTTATTATTTTCCTCTAAATTTATCTTAATGGTAATCTAATGAGTTTCTACATTATTGGTTGTTATTGTATATAGTACTATCAATTACTTATTTGCATATTTGGAAGACAACATAGCTAGAGTTCTTTATTAATCTTGGGAGTCTGAAGTATATCTCCTCTTTCCTACTAAAAATGAAGTTTCATGATTGGGAACCAATGGAAACGGAGTTGCCTCCTGACATACTAGTAAACTCGACATCTCCACAACTTTCAAACATTAAAGTAGATGTAGTTGTGAAAGGAACATGCACTAATTTTTAAGGAGTTTGGATTAGATATACCCAATGATCATCGAACTTAGAGCCTTGAAAATACGAGGTCATCCAAAATTTGTAACATTTTCTTATTCAAGATTTGTACCTTTAGTTCATTTTTGCGCTCATATGCATAATGCATACTCTCTTCCCATATAACTTTTGTTAGTCACCTTTTCATGCTTCATTTCACACCATTTTAATAATATAAGTTTAAAACATCGGTTTTTTTTAAATTAGTTAATGATGATTTGACCTCTAGACTTGCAATGCTTCATTTTCCTCTTTATCGTTTCACCTTCTCTCTGAGATTTTACCTATTTGTAATTATTTTCCTTCCTTATGTGACCTTTTGTCTTCCTCCAACTTGTTGTCACACTTATAATGTGCACCCCTCATCATGCTTCAGAGGTGTGGGCATGCTTGCATTGGTCTTTCATCGTTCTATTGTTGACATCATCATACTTTTTATGCTTCTCCCTTGACAAATGTTTGTTTTTGCTTTCATACCTAATCATGCATTTGATCATCATTTACTTATGCTTCTTCACTTGTTATTTTATCAACCTCACCTCCACATCTATGACACATAACTTTGTTGTGTTTTCTTATATCATGCACCCTTGTTGCATGCTCATACTTAGTATTATCTTAAGATGCTCTTGCATCATGGGGTACTCTTTTCTCAAAATCACATAAGACTTTAACCTAGCTCCCACCACTTACTCATATCTCCGGTGAAATTGAACCTTTGTAAGAAGCTTGACAAGGCGCCACTAAACCATGTCTTCATCAACATATATACATAATTGAGATTATAAAAAAGAAAAATCTAAACTTTCTCTATGGAACCATAGTGTAACATTAGTTTTATTATATGTGTATATGCATGTCAACAACTTTTTTTTTTTTTTAAATGGAAGAACAAGCTCCATGTAATTATAGTGTTAGTTTATTAGTGTCATGAACAAAGTGGCATGTCATTTTTTCCTTCACAAAATAATTGTGATTTTATTTATGATAAAAAAAATTGCATTTTTTAGTAGCCTTTCGACCTTCCTTACATTCTCAAATGTAGTATTTTGACAAAAAAAATACGTTGAGTCGGCCCATCCACATCATAGGGTCTCATAAAAGTACGACAAGTCATTGTTCTAGTTCATCTCTAAAATAAGTTCCTTTTCATCCTAAACTTCAAGCAAAAACAAAAAAGTAATGTCTAAATCATATACATGTCCCGTACTAATGTGTTTACAGATTTTTAAATATTTTCTATTATACATTCTTCTAGAGCGTTCACTCAAAAGTGAAGCATATAGATGACATAATTGCTCATTAGAAACCAAAAAGAGCTCTAATATAAAAATAGTCTTCCTTTCATTTCCAATCGTGAACATGGAATCCTCATCTCAAATGAAGGGGCCTAAATCAAATTCTACAAGATTGTCTTCTTGTTTTTCCCACCTATGCAAATAACCAAGAGTCATCAACAATCCTTCCTTGGACAAGCAATCAACAATCTTATTCCTCTCTCTCTATAGACATGCACAAAAGCACCATCAATAATCGTGGTTTAATGTTCATGATCTTCTCTACAATGGCTCTTAATAAATAAATAAAATCTAGTGCCCTCTTCCCTTTCATCTACTCCATGACTAACAAAAAACCACCCATGATTTGAATATTTTGTACGCCCTTATTTATTGTCACCCTTTGAACTATTTTTAAAGCCATCAATTCAACTTTGTTGTTTGTGCTTCTACACCAACTTGCTTTACATTTAGAGCAATGGGAATCAAATAGGTATATTATCCCCCATGCCCCTTCAATCAATGGGCCCCTGTAGGATACTTCGTCAAAGTAGGCCCAGGCTCTAGATTTGTCAATGCATTTAGCCATTACCACTCTAGGGGGCTTACTATATTTTTCGTGTTTGAAGTGTTTAAGAATAGACCACCCTTGTCCTAAAAACACATACTTGGGGCAATATATTTTTATCTTCAAAAAGACCTACATTTCTAGCTAATAAAAATCACCATGCAATAATAAAGGGCAGTGCCTTGTCAGCCTAGTCATAGGGTTTTGGCACCAACTAGTAAGAGTAATATTCACATTTTTCCCCTCCCAAATATTTCTCAATCTAAATAACACTACAATTTCCTTCCATACAAAGACAACATATGAACTTTGAATTAGCATATGTGAAATACCTTCATCACATACCTTACAAAATGGACATCTCCTAGGGCCCTGCCAACTTCTCCTTTGCATGAAAACCCATGTAGGAACTCTTTGATTTATGATGAGCCACGTGAATATTTTTTCATTAAGATGGTATTTAAATTTCCAAATCCTTTTCTTCCACCATAATTGAATCTGGGGAAAATCTTCCTCCCTGAGCACTTTGTATCCTAGCTTAGGAGTGTATTTTCCACCAACAAGATTCCTAGATCAAAGAATCTCATCGTCATTGTCATTTACCCTTACATGACTACTTTTTAGATAATGACAATAATTTGTCCAAATCTGCTCCTCTTCTCCAATAAAACCCATTCTCCCTACTTAATATCATTCTTGACTCATAATAGTTATTCTTATTGAATCAACCACTTGATATAAAAGGAAAACCCCCTAACTTTGAATACATCTACCTTATTCCAAAGCATAATTTATAGTTTTCATTCCACCCTACACATAGATCATCTCCCAACAATAGTGTTAAGGTTAGGTTTATTATATTTGTATATACATGCCAATTATGGTTTATGAAGCAAAAAAAAAAGGCTCATGGAATTACATTGTAGTATTGATTCATTAATGTGATAGATGAAGTGGTGAGTTGTTTATAAGTCTAACTTGATGGTCTACCTTGAGTAATCGAGTGCTTTGAGCTTCATGAGGGAGGTCTTAAGGTTGATCCCCTGGGTTATCGGTTACCTCTTTTGCATGCCTCACTCGATGTCTTTAATAGGTTAGGGATTAAGCATCATAATCAATATTGATGCATTTGTACACTAGGTATCATCTATAAAATGTTGGAAGTGCTCAAAAGTTTTCTACAAGATTTTCCTTGAGAGAATTTTATTTTTTTATCTTTATAAAAAGTCTATTTTAATTCAAAATAAAACTAAGTATAAATCCTACATTATTTAATAGAATTGATTGCACCAAGGGCCATATCTTTCAATAAATTATCATCTTTAAAAGAAACAACATTGATTCACATCTACATTATAACATAATACCTTCTAATGGGTTACCATCACAGTCACACTTCTTCACATGAGCTTTTATATATCACATCTTTACTTTTGTCACATTTAACTTTCTCATGCTTTCATATGTCATGCTCCCCTATTATATGATCATGTTTAACATTATCCTAGATGCTTTTGCATCATGCGAGTGTCATCAAAATCACTCAAGATTACACTCGACCCCACTGCTTATTTGTATCTAAACTTTAGTTAGTGGTTTGACATGTTATCATCTTCACCACTAAACCACATCCTAGTTACATTTACACATTATTATTATTGTTATATAAAATAAGATTTGACATGCTATCATCTTCACCACTAAATCACATTCTAGTTACATTTACACATTATTATTATTGTATAAAATAAAATATAAGTTTATTTAATGAAACCATAGTGTAAGGTTAGGGTTACTTTATGTATATATGCATGTCAACTATGGTTTATAAAGCCAAAAAAAGATTGTGGAACTATGTTGTAGTGTTGATTGGCTAATGTGATAGATGAAGTGGTGAGTAGTTTATAAGGTTGACCTAGTGGTCTAGCTTGAGTAGTTGAGTGCTTTTAGTTTTATGTAGGAAGTTCCAGGATCAATCCCCTATATTGCTTGTCTTTATTGCATGTCTCACATGATGTCTCTATTAAGTTAGGGGTTAGGCATCTCAATAAACATCGACATATTTACATTGAGTATTATCTATAAAATACAAAAAGTACTTCAAAGTTTTCAGCAAAACTTTCCTAAAAAAAATTCCATTAAAAATTTATTTTAATTTAAAATAAAATTAAGTGTAAATCCTACATCGTTCAATGAAATAAAAACTTAAAATTTTTAATTAATTATATTTTAAACTTATTTTCAAATTAAAAAAAAAAATCCCTAAATAAAACAATTATTTGATGGTATTGTTCATATCTATTTTTTTTTATTTTTTTATGTTAGATAAAATAGCTAAGCATTGGTTTGACATCTTGTGGTGGAATGAATCGCGTTCCTTATTTTTAATTAAGAAACTTTGATAAGAGTGTTGGGTAATATGATTGGTGGTGTTATTTATTTTTTTGCTTTCATTTTAGATAAAATAATTGAACATTAATTTAGCATTTTATGTGGCAATGAGTCATGTTCCCTATTTTTAATTAAAAAATAAGTTTTTTTTGTTTTTTTGTTTTTTTTTTTTCATTTTTCACAAAATAGTTTAATGAATCATATTCTTCCTTTTTAATAACTTAGACAAGTTGGACTTTTAAGTGGCAAGTTAGACTCTAATGTGTAAAATATAGTATAATGTTTTTTTAATCAATTTAATAAAATAATGTATAAAATATAATATGATGTTTTTTTAATCAATTTAATAAAATAATGTATAATGTGATTTTTAAGATATGTTTTTTTAAATAATTTATATTAATTAATAATTAAAAATTAAAAATAATTTAAATTAAAGTAAAATATTTTAAATTAAGAATACAATTCTTGATGTACTTTAAGCAAGCATCAATGTTTAGATTTGGTTATTACAAATATTTTCCTTAACATCTGAAGAAGCTGATGTTATACTTTTCCCTAGCATTTCATCAAACTAAAGATGATGTTAATCATGTAGTGTGTTACGGTAGCTTTAAAGAAAACATGTAATAATTTTAAAGGAAACATGCAATAATTTTAAAGGAAACATGCCATCGAATTTAGATAAAGCAAATATAATTGGTTAAGAAAAAAAAGTTAAAACTTGATTTGATTGTAATGTTTATACAAATAATGCACGCTTTTCATCTTTTGGAGGATATTTAAAAGTTTTTTTAATAATATAGATGGCAATTTTGATCCCACATCACATCACATCATATATATATTGCAATTCAATCAACTTTTATATTATTGGTTGTGATGGTATATAGTACTATCAATTGTTTTGCATATGTAGAAGATAACAGAGCTAGATTTCTTTCTTGATTTGAAGAGTGTGAATTATATTTCAATTTTTTTTTAAGTCCAAAGAGACTTCCATGATTGGGAATTAATGGGAGGGGAGTTACCCTTGATATATAATAGATACCTTGGCATCTACTTTCAAACAATGAAGTAAATGTAGTTGCTAAAGGAACATGTATTGATTTTTAAGAAGTCCTAATTATATATACCCACTCACCATCTAACTTAGAGTTTTGTTGACATGCGGCCTTTCAAGATTTGTAACATTTTCTTTTTTGAGATTTGATTCTTTAGTTTATTTTTGAACTCATATGCATAATGTATTCTCTCTTTCCATCGAACATGTGTTAGAAACTTTTCATGCTTCATCTCGTATGTCAATTTAATAATATTAATTATAAAAAAAAATGAATTTTTGAAAGGAGTTAATGAGAGTTCATCTTCTTTTGTAATGCTATATTTTTTTCTTTATCATTTCACCTTTTCTCTCGGTTTTTCAGTGTTCTTTTGATACTTCAAATTCCTTTCTAATTTTTCGCCTTCCTTATGTGACCTTTCATCTTACTCCAACATGTTGTTACGCTTGGCATGTGCACCTCTCATCATGCTTCGTATGCGTGGGCATGCTTGCACTAGCACTTCCTCACATTCTTGCCTACATCATCATACTTATCATATTCCTCCTCTAACAATTGTATATTTTTTCCTTCATGCCTAAATTGTGCACTTTATTGTCATGTACCAATGCTTCATGTACATTTCTATCCTTTGTACCTATACTTTTGTGACACTAAACTTTGTTGTGCTTTCTTGTGCCAAGCTCTTGTAGTGCTTTCTTGTGTGAGGCTCCCTTGTTGTTAGGGTCCTACTCTAACACCCTTAAGTAGTGCTATGATATCCACAACAACCCACTAAAATTTTAACAGTATCGTCGGGAGTCAATATCGTCAGAGCACCTCACCAAGCAAACATGCCTTCATCGATAATCTTTTGACAATGATATATATATATATATATATATATATATATATATATATATATATATATATCATTTTAAACATCCCTTTTCCATGCATACGTACCAAGAGGAAACTACCCTTCAGACTTTTGTAAATTGATCATTGTAAGCATGACAAGGTGGACCCCTAGCCCTTTATCTTGTCTAACCTATACATGCTTTTAATCAATGCAGGCTTCCCAAGCCAAACCCCCTTTTCATTGTCGGGACATATAACAGACACTTCCCATTTCAGTCAACGTCCCCTCTTGAGAAATATTTCGACGACGAAAAGGTACACAAGTGAAGGCGTCTATTTAGGTGCATACATGTCAGAAGGGGATGTCCTTATACCTTTCGAGAACCAATCATTGTACCATGTGTAAAGTGGGTCCCTAACGCAACCTTGCACTCTAATCTAATCAAACCAAGTCTTTGCATGATTGCATGCTACGTGGCATCATTTCACTAGCACACCTTTTCGAAGAATGTGACTTCGTCGTCAGAAGATGCATGAGATTACCCTCTGTGCTATCGATAAGACTTTCTTGATGACGACATTACCCAAGTTCTATTAATGGGAAGTCAACTCACCGATACCTATTCGTCGTCTCTTTCAATTCCTCCGATGATGAAATCATGACCCTATAAAGTTCAACTTCCATGTGTCGCTCTTCCATATGACAACTCAAGCAAATTGGTAAAGTAAAGTAATAGGTGAAGTGGTAGTTAATATTGGATATAGGATTGAATTAATACATAACACCATGCCAATTAATTAGTTACTTGCACCCTTAACACATTCCATGAGGGAAACTCATGTTTTAAAAGGTAATCATCGTCGGAAGAGTTCAATGCCTTTAAGCATTTTGAAAACGACTACCTCTATCAAACCTCTTGATGAAAAATTGATCAGAAAGCATGTCCACGATATCCCTGACCCTATACCTCTGATGACATGTTAACGACAACAAACATAGATTTCTCTTCGAAGAATTAATGGAGGTCGTATGTCTCTGACCAAGCCAACATTGTAACACACTTAGCATTTATTATAGGGGGTTTAGGGGAAATTGCAAAATACAATGCTTTTGTTTATCCATAATCAACATCTTGTTCATCCTTGTGAATCTTGTGAAAGTGTAAGTGCTCATACCATGGTAAGACAAATAAGTTCAAACTTGCTCTAAAGCCTCCAGTAAACAGGTATGCATGCTATTTGTTTTGAATTTAACACTCTCTGTAACCAGTTAGCATGTGATGAATTTTGGTCTTTTGCGTAACAATATACCCATACAAGATGTCTCATATGTAGACTAGGAAAGCGAAAACCCTAGTAGCTTTCAAACCTGCACCCATTTCCAATCCAGACTCTCTTATGATTACATACACCAATTTCTTCAATGGAAGGGAGCACTGCTCAAGGTACCATGAAATCTATAATATTTTCCAAAATGAGTTGTACCCATTTGACGACGAAGGCATTGATGAGTATCAGAACATCAGAAGAAGTGGTATTTACACTGTGGTAGCTCACCCCATGCTCTTCCCTTACAACGATGTTGCACAATGGTGTTTTACCCACCTACAAAAGGAAATGACCACCATAATTAATAAGTCCAAAGTTTTGATTGCTTCCTTAAAGGTTGAAGACGTCAAGATAAGATATAAGACCCATGAGCCTACAATATCACTAAATGAATCCTTTCTACAGAAATTCGAGGTTGAAAATGAAGATTTCAAGGACCTAATGGAAAGTTGGTATGTCGGAGAAGAGAGAGAGGTTAAGTAGGAGAAAGGTATATCCCAATAATGTATCTAGAAAGGCCGTACTGGATGTTCAATGCAACGATTTGCAGGATGCACGACAAAGAAAGCACTCACACTTCATAATGGAGTGGTTCCCAATGGTGTACACAGTGGTCAAGTGTTAGGGTCCTAACCCGCACATAGGTAGATCAATATATTCAGATGTAATAAAGGTCAATATTAATAAGGCCTTTCAATAAAATAGAATAAGGCGGATGTAAGAAGACCTAATAGAAGCTTCCGCTTCTAGAAGGATCTTC